>PVLA01010139.1:0-66791 GCA_004027455.1 Hydrochoerus hydrochaeris | reverse complement strand
TGGTACATACATTGTGCATTATCATTCCCAAATCATTCACCCAGAGCACAAGACATCCACATTCAATTGTCCAAACAATAGCAGCACAAATCTTTCTTTTCAATGAACTAAGAAAAATCATTAGTAGGACTATCTAAACTATTTTCTTTATATACATATACATACACATGTTTTTTTCAGGTTCTCACATTAATGAGACATTATGATGTTTATACGTGTCTTATTTATTTGACTGAGTGTGTTCTCAAGTTTCATCCATTTACCTATAAAAGTTTCCAGTTTATACTTCTTTATGGATGAGTAGTACTCCATTGTATAAAAATACCACATCTTTATCCATTTCTCAGTCGATAGGCATTTAGGTTGTTTCCAAGATCTGGCTATTACAAATTGTGCTGCTATAAACTTAGGTGCACATATATCACTGTGGTATGATGTTTTTAATTCTTTTGGGAAAGATGCCCAGAAGGGGAATAGCTGGGTCGAATGGGACCTCTAGTCTTTGATTTTTGAGGAATCTCCACACTGATTTCCACAGTTGTTTTCACCAGTCTACATTCCCACCAACAGTGGAGAAGGGTTCCTTTTCCCCACAGTCCCTCCAGCATTTGTTACTGCTTGATTTCTTGATAGTAGCCATTCATTTGGAGTGAGATGGAATCTCAGTGTTTTAATTTGCATCTCTTGAGTGACCAGTGATGTTGAACATTTTTTCACATATGTATTTACTATTTGTATTTCTTCATCTGAGAACTGTGTATTCACTTCAGGTACCCATTTTTGGATTGGGTCTTTAAATCTAAGAGGACTGATTTTTCTTTATGGTTCTTTGTACGTTCTTTATATGTTCTCTATGGTAAGCCTTTTTTTTTTTTTTTTGCTTTTTAAAATTTTTTTATTTAAAGAGAAAAAAATAGGAAAAGGGTAGAAATAATACAGAATTTTTTAAAAGATAAACAGTAAGAAATCATTATTTGATAAATTACATGTTGTCCTCTTAGAAATAGTTGCTCAAGTTACAAAATTAAAGCATACAAAACAGATATTCAAACAGTGAGACTGTAAACAGCTACACATGCATGAGTCTTTATATGTATTTGTGTCCTTTCTGTATTAGAGGGAAAAACGAAACATAGCAGGATAAAACAAAACAAATTCCTATAAAAACATGAAATCAAAAAGTCATATAAAGTGATCTACAAAAGTCAAAAAAGTGATCTACAGTGGTTACTGTGTTGTACCTTGTTATCTTCAATAGAATTGTCTATATCATCAGGCATATTTGAATATAGCAGTATAATTGAATATAGCAGTACATGACAATATTAGTAAAAACAAAACATTGTAGACAATGTAAAACTTCAAAGGCAGGTAATAATAAAACCAGAGTGGATATTCTAGTGAATCTTGTCATCTTCATTGTAGTTGCCTATACTCTTAGACTTGATAGTATCAATCGTAACAGCTTTGAGTAAAATCTTTCAATACAAAACAGCAATCTAACAAACCAGATTCAATTAAGATCAGTCATGGTAAAACAGTGTAAGTTATACAGAGCTTCAGATTAAGTTAATAGGAAATTAAGGATGATTACCATAGTATATCCTTCTATTTTTGGGATAACTGTCTGTACCCTCAAATCTAATACAAGCAGACAAACTGGAACAGAATATAATCCATCTAAGCAGAGTGGTGTGAGTAATGTGGGTTTTAAATCCTGGTACACTATTAACAATATTCTCTGTCTTCTTTTTTTAGACTATCCCTCCCCTTTCACTCCCACAGGGTATTGTGCATTTTGGGTCCCACCAACTCCTTCAGTTTTTAGGTTGGCGGGGGGGCAACCTGCTATTTATCTAAGTGGTTCTGAACCTTCTTGCTTCCAGACTTGATTTCAACTTGTATTCCTTTACCTACAAAAGCCTCAAGGTTTTCCTTTGTTATAGCTGAGTAGTTCTCTACTGCACATAAGTATCCTGTCTTTCCATCCTATCTGCAGGTGGTGGTTGAGTTGCCCCTATTTCTCGCTGGCTCCATGTAACATAGAGCATTGTTTTCTCATATTTGATTTTCAGTCCATAAACCCTCTCTCAGGTTGGTTATATTTCCTGTAAAGAGTGTCTCTATGGACCCTACCTCCTGATCTACTCTGCCTGTATTTTTTTTAGTGTATCAAGGCCATCTATGTTAGAGATTATAGCCAACCTTCTCTGCCTCATTTCTGCAATGCTATTTTTTCTGTCTTTGTCTATTTTTCTTCTTCATTCTACTGCCTGCCCCATTCATTGAGGCCTTTCTGCCACTGTTCCTTAAATACTGGTATTTTTTTTCCTCTCTCTAGAATGTCCTTCAGTATTCTCTGTAGGGTTGGATTGGTGGTCACAAATTCCCCCAGTTCCTCTTTGTCATGGAAGCATCTTGTTTCTCCATTAATTTCTAGTGACAGTTTTGCAGGATACATCAATCTGGGCTGGAGGTTATTTTCTTTCAGGGCTTGGAATACTTCACTCCAAGCTCTTCTTGATCTGATGGTCTGTGTCGAAAAGTCAGCCATGATTCTGATGGGCTTACCTTTATAGGTAATCTGTTTCTTTTCTCTGATGGCTTTTAATATTGTTTTTATATTGAATTTCTGGTATCTTGATTATTATATGTCTGGGTGTAGATTTGTTTTGGTTGTAGGAGTTCGGTATGCCTCACATAACTGAATGTTATTTTCTTTTCCCATGCTTGGAAAGTTTTCCTTAATTATTTCTGTGAATAGCCTTTGTAATTTGCCTGTATGTATTCCTGCTTCTTCATTCACATTTCTTATCCTTAAATTGTAGATTCTCTTGTCATTTTCTAGCCTTTGTATTGTTACTTCCTGTTTCCTTGTTATTTTTGAGATCTTTCCTTTCATGATCACACATTGCAAAACTTGTCTTCAAGATTTGATAGTCTATCCTTAGTTTCTTTTAAGCAGTTTTGCCAGCTTTCAATGGAGTTTTTAATTTCCTGGTAATCTCTTTGAATCTGCTTCATGTATTCTAAGTTTTCTTTATATTCTTTATCAAATGTTTCTCTCCTTTTTTTGTGTTCCTCCCTTCTTCTGTCTGTGTCTTCTTGAGAGATGTTAAGCATTTCTTTTATTAATCTACTTATATCTTGCTTTACCTGATTTAGTATTTCAGTTTTGAGCTTGTCTACAAGGTCCCAAAGATATCTCTTAATGTCCATTGAAGCCATGTCTGATGTTGCATGTTTGCTGCCCTCAGTCTCTTGTATTTCCCTCTCCTGGATCAATGTTCTCAGGGTTTTGTGCTGGGGGCTTTTTCTTGTTGTTTCTTTCTCTTGTCATGTTTTTGGTTTTTTCCATACAGGTATATAGTGGAGGTCTCTGCCCCTTTCCTTGTTGGTTATGGTTCTTCTGAAGCACACTGGTGAGGAATTTCTGCCCTCTCCTGTTTGCTTTTGGTCATTGAGGTGCAGACAGGGGCTGAGTATGCTGGCTTCTCCCCACCGGGCCAGTCAACCTTTGGGGGCCCTTCACTAGGTTAGTGTGTGCTATGTGTTGGGAATCAGTTTGGGATGGCTTATTGGGTCCCAGCCAGGGGTGTGACCCAGGCCAAGCAGATCCCACCAATCTGCTCTGGGAAGGGAGTAACCAACTGAAGTTACTGTTGTTCCTAGTTCAGGCTCCTCCTACCTGATTCCAACATGTTGTCCATTTGGTTGCTCCCTTCCAGTGGGGGAGGTCTTATTCTTATTAAACCTCCGTGGTTTAATGGAGGTCCCTTGCTGACTCCATTCTCAATTGGGCTCTCCAACCTCAGTCTTCATCATGACTGGTTAGTTGCAGCTGTGCAGTTTTGCTCTAGTGGGTTCAGGCCGCTCCAGCTAGTCTCAGTGGGTTGCAGCTACGTGACCTTGGCCACTCCAGCCAGTCACAGTGGCTGTGCGAATTCAGACAACTGGAGAGCATTGTGGCCGCTAATCTCAGCTTCTGCAGTATCCTGGGACTGTGTATTTGACCAGCTCTTTTGCCTTTAGTTTCTTCCTAGGTCAAGAGGATCCATCTCTCTCTGTCTGGACCTCTCCAGGGAGTTTTATTACAGCATGCATTGTGTCTCTAAGGGGAGGGTCTGTATCCTGTTGTCTATCAATCTGCCATCATTTTCCCCAATCTCAGTAGTAAGTCTTTTTTTGAGGTACAGCTAGCAAACATTTTCTCCCATGTTGTGGATTGCCTTTTCACTCTGTTGGTGTTTCTCTTGCTGTGCAAAAGCTTTTCAGTAGGGTGAGGTCCCAGTTGTTAATTCTTTGCGATACATCCTGTGCAATAGGGTACTTGTTTATAAAGTCTTTGCCTACACCAATGTCTTCAAGAGTTTTACCTACTCTATCTTCCAGCAGATTTAGTGGTTCTTTTTTTTAATATTTAGATCTTTTTAGCTTAGTACATGTTGAAAGATATGAATCCAGTTTTAATCTTCAGCATGTGCAGAGCCAGATTTGCCAGCACCATTTATTAAAGAGACTATCTTTCTATTAGTGACTGTATTTGGCATCTTTCTTAAAGATAAGGTGGCTTAGTGTGTCTGGAGTTGTTTATGCATCTTCTAATCTGTTCCATTGGTCTTTGGGTCTGTTTGAAATTATACCATAAAGGTCTTATACCATAGCTTTATGGTATAATTTCAAGTCAAGAATTGTGATGCCCCTTGTCTTTTCTTTGTTGCCCAGAATTGCCTTTTCTGTTCTAAATCCCTTCTGGTTCCAGATGAATTTTAGAATTGTTTTGTCTAAATTCTGTGAGATATGCTAGTGGGATTTTGATTGAAATTACACAGAATATGTATAACAGTTTTGGAAGTATGGCTGTTTTCACTATGTTGGTTCTTCCTACTCAAAAGCATGGAGTATCTCTCCATTTTCTAATATTTTTCTAATACAATACTCCTTTCTCAGAGTACTGTAGTTTTCAATATAGGTATCTTTTATATCTTTTGTTAGATTGATTCCTAGGTAGTTAATCTTTGGGTACTACTGTAAAACATAATTTACCTGATTTCTCTCTCAGTGCATTTTGTTATTTGTGTAGAGGAAGGTTATTGATTTCTGAGTACTGACTTTGAAACCAGCTACATTACTGAATTTGCTTATTAAATCTAGTAGTCCTTTGGTGGAGTTTTGAGCTCTTCTAAGTAGAGTACCATGTCATCTGCAAATAATGATAGTTTAACTTTTTCTTTCCTATCTTTATTCCTTTTATTTGTTTCTCTTTTCTAATTGCTCCAGCTAAAGTTTTCAGAACTATGTTGAATAAGAGTGGAGATAGTGGACATCCTTTTCTTATTCCTGATTTTAGTTTTTGTCCATGTAGTATGATGTTGGCAGTCGATTTGTTGTAGATGGCTTTATCAGATTGAGATAAAGACTATCTATTCCAATTTTCTGTAGGGTTTTTATCATGAGTTAGTGCTGGACTTTGTCAAAAGCTTTTTCTGTATCTGTTGAGATGATCATATGATTTTTGGCTCTGTTAATATGGTGTATTACATTTATGGATTTACATATGTTAAACCAACCCTCCATCTCTGGGATGAATCCTACTTGATCATGCGGTACAATCTTCTTGACAATTTGCTGCAGTCTGTTTGCCAGTATCTTACTGAGGATTTTTATATCAATATTCATTAGAGAGAATGGCCCATAATTCTCTTAGTTGGTTCCTCCTCTGGTTTTGGTATCAGGGTAATGCTTGCTTCCTGCAATGAATTTGGAAGTATTGCTTCCCATTCAATTTCATTAAAGAGTTTGAGAAGTAATGCTGTTAGATCTTCTCTAAATTTCTTGTAGAATTCAGCTGTGAATGCATCAGGGTCTGGGCTTTTCTTTGTTGACAGGTTTTAATCACATCTTCAATTTTCATTTATTGGGTTATTTAGGATTTTTTGTATCTTCTTGGTTCAGTTTTGGTAATTCATATGTATCTAGGAATATGTCCATTTCTTCTGTATTTTCTGTCTTATTAGAATATAAGTTTTCAAAATAAGTACAGATGATTTTCTGGATTTCTGCAGGGTGTGTTGTGATTTCATCCTTTTTATGCCTAATTGCCTGGATTTGAGTCTTTTCATCCCTTTTTAAAATAAGGATGAATAAGAATTTGTCAATTTTATTTAATCTTTCAAAGAACCAACTCTTCAATTTGTTGATTCTTTGTAATTTTTTAAGTCTCTAGTGTGTTAATTTCTGCTCTGATCTTTATAACTTTCTCCCTTGTATAAGCTTTTGGTTTAGTCTGATCTACTTTTTCTAGAAGTTTGAGGTTCAACGTTAAGTTGTTTATATGAGCTTGCTCTGTTTTCATGGTATGGGTATTTACTGCTATAAATTTTCCTCTTAAGACTGCTTTCATTGTGTCCCACAAGTTCCAGTATGTTGTATTGTCATTATCATTCAACTGTAATAACTAATTTCTTCTTTAATTTCACCTGTGACCAATTGGTTGTTCAGTAGGGTGCTATTTAATTTTCATGTGTTTATCAAGTTTTTGTAGTTTCCTTTGGCATGGATTTCCAATTTCATTGCACTGTAGTCTGATAGTATTCATGGGATAATTTCAATTCCTTTGCATTTACTTAAGCATGTTCCATGAGCCAGTATATGGTCTATTTTTGAGAATGTCCCATGTGCAGCTAAGAAGAATGTGTATTCTGATGTTGTGAGTTGGAACATTCTATAGACATCTACTAAGTCCATTTGTTTAAAAGTTTGATTTAGTGCTAATATTTCACTATTGATTTTTGTCTAGTTGTTTTGTGACAGTGGGGGTATTGAGATCTCCCAATACAATTGTATTAGGGCTCATTTGATTTTTATGTCTGTTAGTAATTGTTTTATATAGTTGGGTACACTGATATTTGTTGAGTATATATTTATGATTGTTATTTCTTCCTCTTGGATTGGTCCCTTTATGAGGATGTAATGATCTTCTTTATCTGTCTTAATCAGTCTTGGCTTGAAATTCACTTTGTCTCCTAATAGAATAGCTACTCCTCCTTTTTTCTGGGTTCCTGTTGCATGGGGAATTTTTTTTCTTGTAATTTTTAAAAAATTTTTATTTAAAGAGAAAAAAAGCAAAACAGAGCTAGAAACAATACAGAATTTCAGAAAAAAATAAACAGTAAGAAATCACTAGTTGATAAATTACATATTGTCTTCTTAGACATAGTTGTTCAAGTTACAAAATTAAAGCATACAAAGTGGACATTCAAACAGTGAGGCTGCAAATTGTTCTGTTCAGTGATCCAACAAAAACTTAGCAACATGGTTATCAATCCTACACACTTAAACATAAATGCAGTTATATCCTTTAGAGCACTTTCTTTTCCTCCTTTTGCTTTTTAAGTCCATTATCTGTTTAGTTATATCCTGTTTCAGGTTGCTCAGTACCTTACTGACCTGTTTTGTTGTTGTTATTTTACTTTTTAAACACCTTATATTATTCTGTTGCTTTGTTTTTGAGTTTCTTCTTATCCATGCCCCATGGATCAGCTTTGGTGGAGTTAGACATTTTTGGAGGTATTTTGTTACTTTGTTATCTACTTTTTTTTTGAAGGTAGCAAAATACAGCAGAACAAGACAGAACAAACCCATGTGCAGCAGTGCAGTGAAATTGGCACAAAACCTCACAGCAGGTCACCAGGACACCAGCAACAGGCACAACAGTACATCCTGTTCTGTTCACATTAGCTGTTCTTTCAATCAGGTAGAGCAAAATGGAAGGAAATGTCAAACTTATAAAAACAGAATATTGAATAGAGTAGTACCATTAATCAGAACTGAGAAAAAACAGTGACAAAAATATTTGCCTTCAAAGAGATGGTAGAAGGAAATCCCCCTTACTTGCCACACTGTATACATTCATCCTCCCAAGAGATACTAAGACCTCCGCCTCCCACTTGCTAACTGGAGGGGGGGGTGGATCAATGTCTGATTCTTAGCCTGTGCACTGGCAGGTCCCCAGCCGTTTACCAGAGCAGTGAGCTGGCTGCCTGTTCTCCCAGTTTTCCAAATTCCAACATGATGCAGAGCTCAGGAAATACCGATATTCTCACTGTGGAGTGGCAGCAGCCCATGAGGCCGCCAGCTGCTTATCAGGGTGGTGAGCTAGCTGCCTGTTCTCCCAGCACCCCTAGTTCCAACATGATGCAGAGCTCAGGAAATGCTGCTGGAGGGGCAGTGGCCCATGAGGCCCCCAGATCTTACCAGGGTGGCAAGCTGGCTGCCTGTTCTCCCAGTGCCTCAAGTTCCAACATGATGCAGAGCGCAGGAAATGCCAATAGTTCTTGCCCTCGAGTGGCGGTGGCTTGTGGGGCCCCCAGCTGCTTACCAGGGTGGTGAGCTAGCTGCCTGTTCTCCCAGCAATCCAAGTTCCAACATGATAGAGAATCAGGAAATGCCAATAATTCTCACCCTGGAGTGGCAGCAGCTTGTGAGGCCCCCAGCCACTTACCAGGGTGGTGAGCTGGCTGCCCATTTGCCCAATGCCCCAAGTTCCAACATGATGCAGAGCTCTGCATGGAGTATTGTTTTCCATTCTTTAACTTTCAGTCTATTAATTTCTTTTTGAATTAAATGTGTTTCTTTTATGCAGGATATTGTTAGATCTTGCTTCTTGATCCATTGTGCCAGTCTGTGTCTTTTTATATGTGAACTGAGGCCATTAATATTGATGGTTATAACTAATATGCATTGATTTATTGTTGTCATGTTATTTTCCTGTTGGCTCCCCCTTTTCCCCCCTTTCTTCTAATTGTTAGCCTTCCCTGGTGGATTTCTTCTATTGGGGTTCATGGAATTATAGTCCTTATTATCTCTTTCTAGAGTGTCCTTCAGAACATTTTAGAGTGCTGGTTTTGTGGTTGTAAGTTTCCTGAGTTCTTTGTCATGGAAGTATCTTATTTCTCCATGAGTTTTGGAAGATAGTTCTGTGGGATACATCAATCTGGATTGGAAGTTGTTTTCCTTTAGAACTTGGAGTACTTCAATCCAAGCTCTCTTTGATTTGAGAGTTTGTGCTGAGAAGTCAGCTATAATTCTGGTGGGTTTTCCTTTATAGGTGATTTGTTTCTTTTCTCTAACAGCTTTTAGGATTCTAGTCCTGTGTTGAATTTCTGGAATCTTGACTATGATATGCATGCCTGTAGTTTTTCTTTTTTTTTTTTTTTGATCACTGATAATTGGAATTTCATATGCCTTGTTTATCTGTATGTCAAATCTTTTTCTCTACCAGGAAATTTTTCTGTCATGGTGTCTGTGAACATTTTTTAAATGTCATTTGTGGTATCTCTTGCTTATTCATTTGAGTCCATTTAATCTAAGTTATTCTTCTTTGTCTCATTTAGCAACTGCTAGATTGATTTCTCATGGTCTCTTGCTATTTTTGAGAAAGTTTTCTTTTCCTGGTTGCTAACTGCAAACCTGTCTTCAACAACTGAGATTGTGTCCTCACATTGCCTAATCTGCTTCAAATGCTTTCAGTGGAGTTTTTATTCTCCTGGATATCTGCTTGAATCTGCTTTCTTTCCTATGCTGCATTTCCATAATTTACTTGTCTATTTTTTTCTGTGTCTGCTCTAATATCAGTAAGCATGATATGTAGTTTTGTAATCCCTGTAATTATTTGAGAGATTATTTCTGATTCAATTTTTTTCTAGAGCCTGATTCAATTGTCTTGTTGTTTCCATCTCAGAGAGACCTGGTGGGGAGCTTTTGGATTGTCCCACATCATTGCTTCCTGGGTTTACCTTTGGTGAACTGTATGTCTGGGGTTGCATCGTGTTTAAATATCTTCTCATTTCTTTTCTTTTTTTAGTTTAATTGCTGGGGTGATGCTTGTAAGTTGCTTATGGTAAGTTGCTTTATTGGTAGTATTTAGGATCCTTAGGTGATGATTACATCGCTAAGGTATCTTCCAGGTATAGCTGGTTTTTGAGTTTTAAGTCTGTTGGGAGACTTTATCTGTTTAGTTTGTTAATGAGAAGTTGTTACTGGTTTGGCCTAGCTGCTGGTTCTTTGGCAATGTGCCACCATATTTTCTGTGACCCATAGTTAATCTCAGACATGGAATTTTGAGACCAGCAGCTATTTAGAACAATTATGTCAATTTTGGCTAAAGTGGTACCAATAGCATCAAATATAACCTAGAAAAAAACAAACCAAGCTAACACTTAATTTGCAACTTTTAACTGTATGAAGTAGATTTGTGGTTATATAACAAAATGTAAAACACACCACATAATTTTATGCAATATATAAATCTCTAGTATGTCAATTTTGCCCTCAAGGGTTAAAATTTAAAATGGATTAAGGAAAAAATATAGAAGTGTAAGAAGAGAAAGAAATTAGAAGTAAGGTTGGAAGACAAGGGGAGATCACACCACCTTGGGGAAACTGGTACAGAAGACTGAAGAAAAAGAGAGATGGAAGAGATAAAAGGAACAACAGAACAGAAGCACACCCACAAAGAAGTTAGGAACCACTTTCATACTCATAAAAACAATGAAGGAGAAAGAGAAAAGAAAAAGAAAAAGAAAAACAAACAGTCCACTTCCAAGATTCTCTCTGGTTTTGCTAGTAGACAACCTGTGGATACAGAGTCCCAAATTGTGCTGATCTGTCTCAGCAAGCCAGTAGTTGCTTTATGACGGAATAGTGATTAAACTCAGCCGGCCTGCCCTGAGACCAGACTCACTGGGCATGCCACAGTTCCAGCAATTTCCTCAGGTCTGTGCCCAGCTGGGAGCTGCTAGACAAAGCTGGTAGCAATTCTGAATTCTGAGATCAGCCAGCCCATCTCCAAAATGGCTCCCAGTTAATCACTTTCTCCCTGCAGGAGGACTGAATCCTTTGCACTCACCACCAGCCTGTGAAACCTCTACATCTGCCACTCCCATTCACTGCCATATCTCTCTATAGAAGCCTCTGGGGTCACCACCTGTCACCGTCACCGCGACACTGACCATATATCTCCAGGTTCAAATAGCTCTTCTTGTGCAATGAGTCTCATCTCAGGATGAAGGTGCCACCAGTTACTGCCTTCTTCTTCTTTGATGTTTTTCTTTCTTCTCTCTCTGTGGGCTTCAATTCACACTTCAGATCCTTCCTGGGCCCAGGGGTCCCACTTCTTTTCTTCCTGTCTTCCTCATGGTGCTATTTTCCAGCATCTGAATGGTGACTCTCAGAGAGGCTGTTTTCTCTGCTGCTTACCACTCCTCCATCTTCCCAGAAGTCTCCACTCTTTTGGACTGGTTGTACTTGTTTCTTGGAGTACCTTGACAGACATTCCACATTCCTGGCATCTCTAACTTACTGGCACTTTCCCTATTATGTTGCTATCACTCACAGGTAAATGAGTTAGATATTAACCCACCCTGGTGTGTTTTTCTTTAGTGTCTGGTCCGTATCTTCTCCTGAACTTCCAAGAATGGTAGGTAACTTGTTGACTGAACTTAAATTTGGAATTCTGGATCATGGCTACAAAAGAGCTTCCATACTCAGCAAATCAAAATATAGGTTTCCCAGGTAAGTCTAGATTCCAAATTATTTTTTAGTTTAAGTCTGCCCTGTGATATATTGGGATTATACTAAAAAAGATTCCCTGTATGAAAATGTATTGAGGTGTCTTGAGTTTTATTTAGCAATGCTAGTCCACAAGTACTAGAGTGAAGCCTAAGCTGAAGTCAGTAGTGACAAGGATTTATACAAAAGTATTAGGACAGAGCCTTCCAATTATTGTGGATTAGAAAAATACTATGGTGAAAGGAGAGAATAGAGGCTCAGGGAACCACTGAATTGCATCAGGAAGCAGCATCCAGGAAGTCCAAGAATGCTGTCTGGAAGAGGAGAATTGTTAATGCCTAGAAAACACCTTTAACTCTATCATTCTCCCGTCATGTAGAAGATTGCTTGGGAAAGTCTACTTCGGAGGGGTTAGAAGATCAAGTGAAGAACATCAGGCAGACAGCTTCAAAGAACTGAAGGAAAGTTGTCAGCATTTCATAGTAGGTGATTCCATTAGCACAACAAAGAATAGACACTAATATAATTTCTATTAAGGATGCAATGAAGCATTACACTTCAATGAGATACAAGTTTTTAAGGATGGTGATAGAGAGGGAAAGACAGAAAAGAAACAAAAGGTTGAATACTTTGTGATTCCATTTATATGCAGTCCCTGGATTAGCCAAATTCATGGAGACAAAAAGTAGAATGGTATTTGCCAGGGTTGAGGGAGTGTGGGAGGGAAATGGGGAATCGCAGTTCAGTGGACAGAGTTTGCTTTGGAATTATGAAAGTGTTTTAGAGATGGATGAAGTGATCATTATGCAACATTACAGACAAACTCAATGACACTGAATTATGTAATTTTAAAGTATGGTTCAAATGGTAAAGTTTTTGAGGTTAAAAACTTTTTCTTTTTCCACTTTTTAAAAAATTTTAGTTTATTAGTACATGTGTGTAGTACATAATATTTACATTTCTTGTAGGGAGTTAGTACAAGTACATAACATCTTGAATCCTTTAAAATGGTAAATTTTATGTATACATTTTCCTCAATAAAAATATAAGTATAAAATTATAACAATAGAAATGATCACACATACTGACAAATTTGTAAAATGTATGGTTTGGAATGGGAAGCCAAAATTAAATTATCTAAAATACAAACAGAAGATAGATTTCAAAAGTTAAAAGACATGCTATTTTTAAAATAAAAAAATTTAAAAACACATGAAGATGCCAGTAATTTATAAATTAAGAGAGCACACATATAAGGTATGATTAAAATATGTGAATGTTTAAACTTTTTAAAAATTATAACAGCAAAGGTCACATTACCATTAATTCTCCTCTGAATATTCCCCCCTCCTAACACACCCACCACTCTTGTCATTTTCTGAAGCAACTCTGGAAGTCTTTCATGAGTGCCTTTATAAAGAGTAATCAAAAATATAGTGAATGAAGCTGCCAAGTGCTATCCAGCAGAAAAGCAGGCTCACACAGACAATATGGTGAGACCTCATTCATCTCATTCACTGAATTTTACACTGTATTCAAAGCAAGGGGGAATATTTTATGTGGAATTAAGGGCAGTGTGTCTTTTACCATATTAAAGGTTTTTAAATTTAAGCTTTTACTGTATTTTTCTATCACATCTCATATTAAAAGTATTTTTTATTTAGAGAAAAAAGCAAAACAAAAAGGGTAGAAATAATACAGAATTAAAAAAATAACAGTAAGAAATCACTAGTTCATAAATTACATGTTGTTATCTTAGAAACAGTTGTTCAAGTAACAAACTCAAACTATAAAAAGTGGACAATCAGTGACAGTACAAACTATTCTGTTTGATAAACTAACAAAAACTTAGTAATATGATTATCTATCTTACACACTTAAATGTATATACAGTTACATTCTTTAGAACACTTTCCTTCTCTTTCATTATTACAATATCTATTATACACTTTGTATCTTATTACTCTTTCAGTTATTTTGATTATTTTTAATACTAGAGAGACAATATAATATTTACAAATATGAGTCTGATTTATTTCATTTATGAGGATAGTCTCAAGTTGCCTCCATTTACCTATAAAAGCCTCAAGATCATCCTTTTTATAGCTGAGTAATATTCCATTGTATAAAAATACCACATCTTTTTCATCTACCCCAAGGTTGATGGGTATTTTGGTTGTTTCCAAGATTTAGCTATTACAAATTGTGCTGCTATAAACATGGGTGCACATATATCACTATGACATGACCTTTTCTATTTTTCTGGGAAAATATCCAGGAGGGGAATATATGGATTGAATGGAACTTCCAGTCCTAGTTTTTTGAGGAAACTACATACTGATTTCCACAGTGGCTGCACCACTCTACACTCCCACAAGTAGTGGAGAAGTGTTCCTTTTTCCCCACAGCCTTGCCAACATTTGTTATCAGTTGATTTCTTGATGGCAGCCATGAAATGAACTCTCAATGCTATTTTAATTTGCATTTCTCAAATGACCAGTGATGGTGAACATTTATTTCTTCATGTATTCATTTGCCATTTGTATATCATCGTCTGAGAAATGTGTGTTCATCTCAGATGCCCATTTTTGGGGAGGGTCTTTGAATTTGGTGGGCTTGATGTTTTTCAATTTTTTATATGTTCTGGATATAAGTCCTTTTTCTGAGGGACTGCTGGCTAAAATTCTTCCTTATTGTGTGTGTTTTCTTTTCACTTTGTTGATAATTTCTTTTGAAGTGCAAAAACTTTTTAATAAGATGAGATTCCAGTTGTTGATTCTTTGAAGTACTTTCTGTGAGGTTTGTGTTTTGTTCATGAATTCTTTGCCTACTCCTATGTCTCCAAGATTTCTACCTACCTTGTTTTCCAGTAGATTTAGTGTTTCTGTTTTAATATTTAGATCTTTGATCCATTTTGACTTCTAGTGCATGGTGATAGGCATGGGTCTAGTTTCAGTCTTCAGCATATGGAAAGTGAATTTTTCTGATGCCATTTATTACAGAGGCTATCCTCCTTCCAGTAAACTTGTTTAGCCCCTTTGTTAAGTATAAGGTGGCTGTGTGTCTTTGTAGTTGTGTTTACATCTTCTTATCTGTTTCATGATCCTCAGGTCTATTTCTATACCAGTACCATGCTGATTTTATCACTGTAGCTTTATATTATAATTTCAAGTCAGGAGTTGAGATGCCTCCTGTCTTGCCTTTGTTGCTCAGAATTGCCTTTGCTATTTTAGGTTTATTCTGTTTCCAAATGAGTTTTAGGGATGAAAAAAGCCTTTTTTTTTTTTAAGTGAGGAGGATTCTGCAAAGTCCTGACTTTGAAACCATAAATTAAGCTAAATAATTTTAAAAAGACAAACAACATTCTGTCAGTAGTGAAGACAACATAAACTTAAAAGCATCTAAAAGGAAAATGAGATAATAATTTGAACATGAGAAACAGAGAAGGAACAAAAAAGAAAGAGAAAGCAAGCATGATGTGTATGAGGCAGCTGAAGAGAAGGTGTTCCTGTGTGAAATTTTCACACACAAGAGTATTTATAGTAGTGTTGGGGTGCTATGCAGGATCCCCACCCCAATTCCTATCCTGTTCACTTTTCTTTCTGGGTCATACTAGCAAATACAGCTTCAGTTTTCTCTCCTTTCTCTGGAGTTCCTTATATCCAACTAGATTTCAAATTCAGAGATGCCCAGGTTACCCAGCATTTTCATCAAAATATGAGCTATCTCCCAAATGCTTCCAAGGCAAAACCACTCACATTCTCAGTAGTTGGGGGATGGAGACTCTACACTGCAACCAAAAGACCTCTCACAGTATCCTATGATGTGCATTCCCTTGGCACCAATCTTCCTGCTCAGTCCTGCTTCCCTGAAACACAGGTTTCTGTTAGAGTCAGAGCTCCATCCCTGCTCCCATCAGGATGTTCTACTTTCTTGGCCCACCCCCACAACTAAAAGAATGCTCACTTGTTCCTGTGGGTGCTTCTCTACTTCATTTGGCAGCAAATTAAGTATCATGTGACCCTGCCCTCATTCACAATCTGCTGAATTAAGATCATCCCAGAGGAGAAATTCCAGCGGCAGAGGACCCTTTAGCCACTGCTGTTTCTTGCTTACAGACCTTCTCTAAACATAGCTTTTGGCACCCGGCATTCAGATCCCTCTCATGAACAAGCAGCTGCCTCACCTCAACATTTTGTCCTGTCAGCTAAGCTAGTTAAAAAAAAAAATGTAGTTGAGGCTGGCATGGTAGTGCATGCTTATAATCCCAGCACTTGAGAGGCTGAGGCAGGAGAAATGCTGTGAGTTTCAGGCCAGCCTGAGCTACATAGTGAGTTCAAGGCCAGTCTGAACCACAGAGTGAAACTCTGTCTCCAAAAATAAATCATGATCACATTCATCATAGAGAATTTGTACCTGTATATGACACAACTTCACTCTATTTCCCCATTCCTCCACCCTCTTTTCAACCTCTCCTTCCCTCCCTATTTACAAAAGCTTTGTTTCTATTTTTTCCTTTCTCTCTCTCTCTCTCTCTCTCTCTCTCTCTCTCTCTCTCTTTTTTACTTTTCCTTTCTTTCCTTTCTCCTTGACCCCCTTCCTAATCCCATTCCCATTTGAACATTTTCTTCCTATTTCACAATACCTAATATACATTTTGGTCCTTATTTACACTTTCAGTTTCTCACACCAGGGAAACAATGCTGTATTTTCAAAGGTGTGTAGTGGAGTAATTTTTGACCTTTAAAAATGAAGGGAATTATAACATATCCTATGACATGAATGAACCTCAAAAACATTGTGCTAAGTGAAAGAAGCCATACATAAAACAGTAACTTTTGTTCCATTCACATGAGGTATAGAAACCAGGCAGAAAGCATTAGGTCATTAGAGACTGGAGAGTGGAGAAAACAGGGAGTTACCACCTCATGGAAGCAGGTTCTGTTTGAGATGATGAAATATAGACAGTGGTAGTAGTTCTACAACTTTGCGAATAATATCATTGAACTATGCATTTTAACATTATGCATATTTTAATCACAATTTTTAAAAACCGAAAAAAGGGAAGGTGAGTAGAGGAGCTCAGGCTGGAAGATTTTTAACATGCACCACAATCTTGCGTGTATACATGTGTACACAAACAGGTACATGTGCTGGAGAAGCAAAAGCAAAATGGAACCTTAACTCTAGTTTAATCAGTAAACTATTACATAAAAGGAAATCTTAATATCTTTAAAGTTTTACAACATTCAAAATAAAATCTGATCCTTCAAACTGAATATATTACTTATTAGCTGAAGAAAGGGAAATTTGGAATAAGCATTTTAGATTTTCTCATTGCTGGTGATCGCTGGCCTCTAAACTAATCTTAGACTATGTCCTCCCTCCTTTCTACTTTTTAGAAAACCATCAGCTTCCTATTCATGCATACACAAAAGGGTTTTTTTGCACAAATAATAAATCTGCATTATGCCATTTCTTGGAACCTTGTACAGGTCATGGGTTGGCATGATTTACTTTCAACAGCCTTAGTCCAGGAGGAAAAATTTCACCTTTCTCTTTCTGTTCACCCTACCCCATTCTCTATTATACACACACACACACACACACACACACACACACACACAGAGACAGAGAGACCAAGAAACAGAGAGAACAACATCTTATCTGCTGCCAGCATTCCAATCTCATAGGTCCAATGACTTTTTGAATTCTTAAGGCAAGTGTCAAATATCAGTGGTCTTGCTACTTGGCAGGAAAAAAAAAACATTGTGTCAATCTGGGCAAGAAATGCCCTCAATGCCTCTGCCATCATTGAATCTGGGTTTAGGGTGGCAATTCTCACTTGGCTTTGTGGCTCAGCAAGGGCAGACAGCCCAGCAACAATATCCTCCATAAATCTTCCCTCAATAGCTTTGCTTTCTATAAACTTCAGGGTCCTCCTTTTGAGCTTTAAACACTTCTAAACTCTTTTTCTTATCACATTATTTTGAGATGAAATTTACAAAGAAAATTAGCCATTTAAAAATACACAAATGGGCCTTCCTACAGCGTGAGCCAGGAGGAGAACCAGAGAGTGGCCCCCGAGATCTGGCCATGGCCATGGTGGAACCCAGGTGGCTGCACAAAGAAGCAATTCACGCGCCCTCTTGGTAAGTGCCTTCCTCCGGGCATGAGCCAGGAGGAGACCCAGTAGTGTACCATGTGAGCCTACCGGTGGGCGGGTTTGGAATTAAACACCGCCCCTCTCCATTAGCATCTGGCGACAGAAGTCTGAGCATCTCCAGGGAGGATGACTGTATGCAATATAGCAAATATGGGGAGTTTCCTCTATCTTCTCTTTGAAAGCAAATGTTTTCAGTTTTGTTTCATTATGATTAATTGCTTTTATTCTATTCAATATTCCCTTTTGATTGATTTTATCATGTTCTGTCTTTGGTTTGATTTTGCTGTACCTAATTGATTAGACAACAATTGTGAAGATAATTAGATATACTATGGTACCTATTACTGTTATCGTGGTAACCTGCTGTGAGGTTCTGTACCAAATTCACTGCACTGTCTCAATTGGCTTTGTTCTGTCTTGTTCTGTTGTATTTTTACTACCTTCAAAATAAAAAAATACACAAATGGCTGGGGGCTTAGCTCAGTGGCACAAACACCTGCCTGGTAAACGTGAGTTCCTGAGAATTTGTGGTCAGAGGCTGAGACAGGCTGGGCTAAGGCTGTCAGATTTGAGACCCATACCGATCCAATGACCTCTTTCTGCATGCACAGGAACACTGTGTGACAGTCATACTACCCTCATGATTGGGTGCAACCATCTCTATCACTGCCTCAATTTCTTCTCACAGGGCCACATCCTGCCTCTTTGCTCTGTGATTCTGCAGTGTGTCTGTATACATGTGGTTCTATGTATTCACTGAGACCGGGAGGTTAGCATATGTGACACCTGTTGTAACTTTGAAAAACCTTTGTTCCTTTCAGTTTCTGCTTTGGCTGATCTACAATGACCTTGAACCCTGCCTGAGCTTCTTGATTAGGATGAAACCCAGTGGCCCTGGTACCTCAGCCAACCCAGGACATTTGCACAGTTATCCTGAAACCCAGAGAACTGTCTATCCAGTCCCAGCAGAAATTGCTCGTGCAAGTGAATGAAGATAGTGGAGTGGTGGGTGAATGGTGGCAAAAGTCAGCCTCCCCTAGATCCAGAATCCAGACACTGGAAAATAACAACTTTGGCAAGAAAAAAGAAGTAGTTTTCTGGGAAGAAGAAAGGAATTGACAGGAAATTAAATATTATAGAGAAGTTAGAGAAGTGGACCATAATGCACAAAAGAAGGAAACAAAACATCTGCCCAGATCCTAGCTTATGGCTGAAGGGGAAAGGAGTCTGACTGTGCAGAAGCAAATTGAATACTCCAAGAGGAACTCTAAAAGCAAGCAGAAATAGCTATTGTATTTTCAGACAAAGTGGACCTCAAGCCAAAAGTGATCAGAAGAGGTAAACAATGTTTGTTACTACATATTAGTTAAGGAAATAATTCAACAGGATGAGATAACAATTATGAATATATAAGCACTGGCATCTCCAGAGAATCAGCCATGCTGGAACTTGGGGGGCCAACCAAGAAAGCAACAAGCCCTCCTTCCTGGTAAGTGGCAAAAGCCAATGGGTGCACCAAGAAAGAACAAGTCAGTGTCTCCCGTGAGCCTACCCACAAGCAGGCTAAGAATCAAATGTTCCCCCCACCCCAGTTAGCAACTGGATGGTTTGGAGGTCAGCCATGGTTGATAGCAACTAAGATACATAAAGCAACTAAATTCTTGTACTGTTTGGTTGATTGTGCTAATCTGGGGCCAGAGGTCTGAGCATCTCTTGGGAGGATGACAGGATGCAATATAGCAAATGTGGAGGATTTTTTTCTATCTTGTCTTTGAAGGCCAGTATTGTTTTCACTGTTTTGCTTTGTTCTGATTAATTGTTTTGCTCTATTCAATATTCTGTTTTGATGGGTTTTATAGTGTTCTGTTTTTGGTTTGATTTTGCTATACCTGATTGAATGGATGACTATTGGAAGATAATAAGATATAGTATAGCACCTATTATTGTTTTCCTGGTATCCTGCTCTGAAGTTCTGTTCCAATTTCACTGCACTGTCTTGATTAGCTTTTTTCTGTCTTATTTTGTTGTATTTTACTATCTTCAAAATAAAAGAAATACAAGCACTGAATACTAGTATACCCAACATCATAAAACAAACACCACTGGGCATAAAAGATAAGATAAACATCAACACAATTATAGTGGGAGAACTCAATGCCCCACTGTCACAAATAAATCAACTAGACAAAAAAAATCAACAAAGAAATATGAGAGTTGAACTTACCTTCAAACAAGTAAAAAATAGGTGTTCAGCCCAGAATGAGAATGGAATATTCATTCTCAGCAGCACATGGAACATTCTCTAAGGCAGACCACATACTATCCTATAAAGCATGCATAAGTAAGTGCAGAATCAAAATTATCCCATGCATATTATCAGATCACTACACAATGAAACTAGAAATCAATGGCAAAAGAAACCACAAAAATTATACAAATACATGGAAATTAATTAAAGCTCTATTAAATAATCAATGTGTTGCAGAATAAATCAAGGAAGACACCCAACAGTTCATAGAACCAAACAATAATGGCAATATAACATAAGAGACACTGGGACCAGGGATATAGCTCAGTAACACAAGTGCCTTCCTGGCAAGGGCAAGGTCCTGAGTTTAATTCCTGTACAAAAAAACAAAAACAAAACCAAAAACCAACCCCACAAAAAGCAAAAAACCATAAGAGATATTATTGGACACAATGAAATGAAGAGGGATGTTTATAGCTGTGAATTCCCACATGAGAATGACAGAGTGAATCCAAATAAATAACCTAATAATGCACGTCAAGGTCTTAGAAAATCAAGAGAAATCCAAATCCAAAGCAGGTACAAGGAAGGGTAGTATAAAGATCAGTGCAGAAATTAATAAAATTGAGACAAAAAAATTACACAAGATCAATGAATCAGAGAGCTGGTTTTCTGAAAGAGTAAAATGAACAAACCCCTAGCTAATCTTACCAAAAAAGAGGAAAAGATCCAAATAAATTCAAGTAGAAATTAAAAAGGTAAAATCACAACACTCTTCCAAAACCCAGAAGATCATTAGTAACAACTTTGAGAACCTGACCTTTTATAAAATGGAGAATCCAAAAGAAATGGATGGATTCCTAGGTAAATATGAGTTATCAAAGCTGTACCAAGATTTAAAATTCTGACTAATCCAATATCAGGCAGTAAAACTGAAGGAATAATGAAAAACCAACTGCTATGGTTTATGTCTAGATATCCTCCTAAACACTTAGGTAGTCACTGGTGCGGCTTTTGGGACATGGCTGAATCTACAGTGTGTGGTGCTGGGACCAAGGCTGTGTGATTACTAAATCAGTCTACTGATTGGTTTGGCATAGTTCTGGGTAGGATTAAGGGTGCCCCACTGTGGGTGTGAATGCTACTGACTCTAAGGTTGGGGAGCATGGATAAGATATAAGGGACAGAATGAGGGTCCTTACTTGTTGCTTATTGCTTGCTACCTTCTGCCTGCCATGAATTGTTTCTCCTCTATGATGCCCATCTGCCATGCCACCCCAGCTTGAAGCCAGCAAGCCATGAACCAAAATATCTACAAACAGTGGGTCAAACCTTTTCTTCTTTAACTTTGGGTGTTGGGTATTTTCTCCCAGCAATAAGAAAAGTAATTAAGACACTTGCCAACTAAGAAAAGCCCAGGTTTCAACTGATTCACTGTCTAACTCTGCAAGAATTTTAGAGAAGATCTAACACCAGTGCTTCTCAAAATCCTTAATGAGATCAACAGGAAAGTAGTACTCTCAAAGACATTACTGGAAGATAGCATTACCCTCATTCCAAAGCCAGACAAGGACCCAACATAAAAAGAAAACTGCAGACCAATCTCATTAATGAACATAGATGCAAAAATACTCAACAAGCTACTGGCAAGCAATGCAACAAATCATCAAAAAGATCATACATAATGACCAAGTACAATTCATGTCAGGGATGCACAAATGGTTCAACATATACAAATCAATAAATGTAGTATATCAAATAAAAAGAAACAAGCACAAAAGCCACATGATGATTTCAATTGGTGGAGAAAAAACCTCTGACAAAAATCCAACATCCATTCATGATAAAAACCATGAAGAAATTTATAGGAGAAGCTTATCTCAATCTGATGTAAGCCATTTATGAAAAACCAATAACCAATATTATACTAAATGAAAAGAAGCTGAAAGGTTTCTCTCAAAATTAGAAAAAAGACAGGGATATCTTCTATCACCACTCCTGTAAGATGCAGTATGCAAAACATTAGCCAGATCAAGCAGGCAAGAGAAATAAAAGGGGTATACATATAGGAAAGGGAGAAGTCAAATTATCATTATTTGCAGATGACATGATCTTCTACAAAGAAAACTCAAAAAAATTCTACCAACTTCTGTAGTGTAGTGAGATAGAAAGTCAATACACAAAAATCAATAGCATTTCTGTATACCAGTAACAAACTCACTGAGAGATAATTAGTGAAACAATATTTTTCACAATAGCATCAAGAAAAACACTTTGGTATTAACCTAACCAAGGAAGTGAAAGACCTCTACAATAAAAATGATAGCAAAACCCTAAAAAAGACATCAAAGAGGACATCAGAAAATGGAAGGATACCTGTTGTTTCTGGATAGTTAGAATCAATTTAGTCAAAATAGCCATACTTCCAAAATTTATACATATTTAATACAGTCCCAATTACAATAATAATGGCATTCCTCACAGAACTAGAGAAAACATTGATAAATTCATATGACACCAGGGCTGGAGATTTAACTCAGTGGCTTAAGTGGCTCCTTGGCAAGTATGAGGTCATGAGTTCAATCCCTGGTACCAAAAAAAAATTTTTTTTTTCATATGAAACCAGAAAAAACCTAGAATATCAAAGAGCAAGGCAGCGACAGCAAGGCAAGAGGCATTACAATCCTGTACTTCAAGTTATGCTACAAAGCTACAGTGATAAAAACAGCACAGTATTGGGGTGGGGGAGCCAGACATGTAGATCAGTAGAAAAGAATAGAAGATGCAAAAAACAACTCCAGCCACATTTGGCTACCTGATATTTGACCAGAGGACCAAAATCTTAAACTGGGGGAAAGATAGCCTCTTTAGCTTTTTTTTTTTTTTTTAGTTTAAAGAGAAATAAAAGCATATAAAGGGTTGAAGTAATACAGAATTCCAAAAAAAGATAAACAATAAGAAATCACTAGTTAATAAATTACATATTGTCCTCTTAGAAATAGTTGCTCAAGTCACAAAATTAAAGCATACAAAGTAGATAGTCCAACAGTGAGAGTGTAAACAGCTACACATGCATGAATCTCTGCATGTATATCTATACTTTCTGTATTAGAGGGAAAAACAAAACTTAGTAAGACAAAGCAAAACAAATTCCTATAAAAATATGAAACCAAAAAGTTGTATAAGACCACAGTATAAGGTGATCTACAATGATTGCTGTGTTGTTTCTTATTATCTTCAATAGAATGTCTGTATCATCAGGCATAATTGAATATAGCAATATAATTGAGTATGGTAGTAAATAACAATATTAGTAAAAATAAAACATTGTAGACAGTATAAAACCTTCAAAGGCAGGTAATAATTAAACCATAGTGGATATTCTAGTGGATCTTGTCATCTTCAGTGCTGTTGCCTATACTCTCAGACTTGATACTATCAATCATAACAGACTTGAATAAAACCTATCAATACAAAAAAGCAATCCAACAAACCAGGTTTGATTATGATCAGTCATGGTAAAACAGCATAGGTTTTACAGAGCTTTAGATTAAGTTAATAGGATATTAAGGATGATTACCATACTATATCCTGTTATTTTTGAGATTACTGTCTGTGCTCTCAAATCTAGTACAGGAAGAATGACTGGAACAGAATATACATCTAAGCAGAGTAGTGTGAGTAATGTGGGTTTTAAATCCTGGTACATTATTAACAATATTGTGTATCAAGGCCATCTATGTTAGAGTTTCTAGTTATCCTTCTCTGCCTCATTTCTGCTATGCTATTTTTCTGCCTTTGTTTGTGTAGTTTTTTCCTTCATTCTACTGCCTGCCCCACTCATTAAGGCCTTTCTGCCACTGTTCCTAAAATCTCAGTATTTTTTTTCTCTCTTTCTAGAAAGTTCTTCAATATTCTCTTTAGGGTTGGATTGGTGGTCACAAACTCCCCCAGTTCCTCTTTGTCATGGAAGCATCTTGTTTCTCCATTAATTTCTAGTGACAGTTTTGCAGGGTACATCAATCTGGGCTGGAGGTTGTTTTCTTTCAGGGCTTGGAATACTTTGCTCCAAACTCTTCTTGATCTGATGGTCTGTTTCAAGAAGTCAGCCATGATTCTGATGGGCTTACCTTTATAGGTAATCTGTTTTCTCTGATGGCTTTTAATATTGTTTTTATATTGAATTTCCAGTATCTTGATTATTATATGTCTGGGTGTAGCTCTGTTTTGGTTGTAGGTGGCTGGGGTTCTGTATGCCTCACACAACCAAATGTCATTTTCTTTTCCCATGCTTGGGAGTTTCCTTAATTATTTATGTGAATAGTCTTTGTAATTCATGTGTACGTATTCCTGCTTCTTCGTTTATGTTTCCTATTCTTAAATTGTAGATTCTTTTGTCACCTTCTAGCCTTTGTATTGTTACTGCCCGTTTCCTTCTTATTTTTAAGAGATCTTTCTTCTCATGATCACACACTGCAAACTTGTCTTCAAGTTTTGGTAGTCTATCCTTAGTTTCTTTTAAGGAGTTTTGCCAGCTTTCAATGGAGTTTTTAATTTCCTGGTAGTCTCTTTGAATCTACTTCATGTATTTTATATTTTCTTTATATTCTTTATCAAATGTTTCTCTCCTTTTTTTGTGTTCCTCCCTTCTTCCATCTGTGTCATTCTGAGAGATGCTTCCTGAGAGCATTTCTTTTATTACTCTACTCATATCTTGCTTTACCTGATTTAATATTTCAGTTTTGAGCTTGTTTACAAGGTCCTGAAGATATCTCTTAATGTCCATTGAAGCCATGTCTTATGCTGCTTGTTTGCCGTCCTCAGTCTCCCTTGTTTTTCCTTCTCCTGAATCAGTGCTCTCAGGGTTCTGGGCTGGGGGCCTCCTCCTTCCTGCCTGTCTCCTGTCATGGTCCTGGCTTCCTCCACACAGGTTACAGTGCAGGTCCCAGCCCCTTTCCCTGTTGGCCACATTTCCTCCAAAGCATGCTGGCAAGGGACCTCTGCCCTCTCCTGCCTGCTCTTGTCACTGAGGTGTATGCAGCAGCTGCGTATGCCTGCCCCTCCCCTCCAGGCCAGCCAAACTTCAAGGGCCTTCACGTGGTTAATGCATGCGAGGCACAGGGAATCAATTTGGGATGGCTCAATGGGTCCTGGCCAGGGGCTCAGCCCAGTCCAAGCAAATCCCACCAATCTGCTCTGAGGAGGGAGGAACCAACTGAAGTCACTGTCACTCCCAGTTCAGGCTCCTCCTGCCCAATTCCAACATGTCGCCCATTTGGTCGTGCCCTTCCCCTGTGGGGGGGTCTCATTCCCAGCACTGACCATGGATTAATGAAGGTTCCTTCACCGGCTATGCTCTCCATTGGGCTCACCAATCCCCGACTTCAGTGCTGCTGTGCTTCCTGTGAGTGGCAGGGGGAACAAGTTTGGGTGGCTCTGCCTGCTGGCATGGATTCAAGCTGATGCAAACTTGGTGGGTCACCATGAAAATGTTGTGTCCCATAATTTTTAGCTGTTTCAGTTGTAGTCCCAAAGTATTTGATGAGCTTTTTTATGTTTTAATTTCTTCCTGTGTCAACAGGATCCATCTCCCTCTGTCTGGGTCTCTCCAGGGTGTTTTATTCTGGCATATGAGTTGTTTTTCCCAGGAGGCTTTGTACTTTGTTGTTCACTGATCGGCCATCTTGTCTTCTTTTCAGATAGCCTCTTTAACAATTGGAGCTAAGAAAACTGGCTATTCACATGCCAAAGATTGAAACTAGACATATATCTTTCATCACATACTAAATTAAAATTGAAATAGATCAAAGATGTACATATTAAAACACTTAACCTATTGGAAGACAAAATAGGTTAAACTCAGGGCTGGGGACTTAGCTCAGTGGCATAAGTGCCTGCCTTGCAAGCATATGGTCATGAGTTCGATCCCCGGTACCGATAAAAAAAAAATAAAAAAATAAACTTCAGAGATCTACAGACAAAATAAGATTAGCATATATAATTAACTATTAGTGCTCCCTGCTTTGGCTCAGTTGGCTAAGGCCCCACTCTGTAAACGTGAGGTTGTGAGTTCCATCCTAGAGCCAGCAAAACAAAAAAACAAAAAAAACAACCCTTCAAAATAGGTTAAACTCTTAAAGACATAGATGTAAGCATGGTCTTTCTGAGTAGACCCCTAATTGCCCAAAAATAATATGAAGAATTAGTAAACGTGATCATATCAAATTTAAATGCTTATGCACAGTAAAATAAATAATAGTGTGAAGAGACAACTTACACAATGTCAAAAAATTTGCCAATTATTCATCAGACAGAGGACTAATATCTAGAACATATAAAGAACTAGAACATATAAAGAACTAACAAAAGACCAAATAAAAAACAAGCAACTGAAATGAATAGACATTTCTTAAAAGAGCACAACTGGCTAATAAGTACATGAAAAAAATGTTCAGCAGGAGCCAGATCCAAGCCTCCCTCTGTGAGTCAGCACCATTTGCGGCCTGCAGAGGGAAAGAACCATGACCCACAGGGAGGAGATCTCCCCTCTTGGAAACTATATCATTTTCATTGTTTTTTCTTTTGGTTTGGGGTTTATTCTCTTTTATTTTGTTTATGTTAGCTCTGATGGCATAAGCAGCTATTTGAAAGATAGCAAGACATGTTGCAGAAGCCATTATGTATTTACTACTGGCTTGTTTTGAGGTGCTTTATTGCATTCAGTTTTGTGTTTATTGTTTCTATTCTATCTTGTTCTGTTCAATTTTTAATATGTCCAAAGGTGGTATCTGCAGCTATCTTGAAGATGACAAAGGCATTGTGGTAACTATTGTTGATTTCAAAAGGTTTGGAAGTCCTGTGTCAATTATAATGGTTTATTTAGATTGATTTTATTCTGTTTTATTTTCCTTGGCTTTTTTCCTCTTTAAAATAAAAGAGTTCAGCATCACAGCCATTACATAAATGCAAATTAAAGGAACACTGACATTCTCTTTCTCTTCAGAAAAAATGACCGTCACCAAGAAATCAAATAATAACAAAAACAGAGGCTGCAGGGGAAAGAGAACATTGTTGGTAAGAATATAAGTTAGTACAATCACTATGGAAATCAATAAGAAGATTCCTTGAAAAACTAAAAATAGAAAATCTATTTGACCCATTTATTGCCTATTATCTTCCTGAAAGAGATAAAGACACCATATTACAGTGATACATACATACCTGTGTCTATAGTAGAAAAGTTCATAATAGCTAAATCTTGGAAGTGACCTATATGTCCATCAACAGATGAATGCATAAAATGTGGTACTTATGTATATATGTATGCATGTGTGTATATATGTGCGCATTTTGAGACAGGGTCTCACCATGTAGTATAGTTTTGAACTCACTATGTAGCCCATGCTGGTCTCAAACTCACAGCAAACCTTCTGCCTTAGTCTCCCAAGTGCTGGGATTACAGGCATGGGCTTCCACACCTGGCAAAAATGTGGCATTTATACATGATGGAGTACTACTCTGTCATAAAGAGGATAAATTTGAGCCATTTGTAGGAAAATAGTTGTACTTTGAGATCATAATATTAAGTGAAAACAAAAATCTGACACTCAAGCATAATATTGCATAGCTTTTCTTAAAACATTTCTAGAAACCCAAAATGTGAATAAAGTGCAAAATAAAATTAGGTAATAGAAAAAAAAGAAAGTTTCCTAGAGGAGTTCTTAGTTTGTCAATTAAACCTTGAGACTTTGTGTTTTGTGATGTTTATAGTATTTGACAGCTTTTTAAATGCGTATAATCTTTAGGCTTCACTAACCATAGTCATGGTAATACCACTTTATATTTTAGTCAAGTAAATAAAACTTTGGATGTGAAAAGAGAAATTTCTGGTACAGTCATAAGTTAAATAAAAGTTTGTTATTGTTTGTGTGTTTTTTATACAATAGTACCATGTTGTTAGACACATGAAACGACCCCAGAAAGGTAAAATGGAGTAGAGCTTCCAGCACTCCCATCCCACTGGTAAATACTATAGACTCAGGTATGTGCAAGCAATATACTTTTATTGTTTATATCACTGGGATGTCAGGGTTAGCTTGTTACTGCAGTGGTGTTGATCAGATACTGACTGATACACAAGACAAGTGGTTACAGGCCTCCATCCTGAGCAGAAGGGACCCAGTATGTGAGATGAAATAAAGGGGTACCCCTCAGCCTCGAGAATCTGGTATAGAAGGAATGGCCTGTCTTCTGGAAGCCCATGCTCTGGTAGAGGCCCAGAGCAGCATACTGCAGCACACTAGTGCGAAGGACAATTTCACTGCAGTCCTGTTCCCGAGCAAACTGGAGGACAGTCCTAACCAGGGCTTTCCCTATCCCCTTTCTGCGATGCTCCAAGGCCACAGAGAGATGACGCAGTCTCAACTGCTTCTTCCCCAGTGGGTTATTCTCTGCAAGCAGAACACACACAATGCCCACCACCTTACCCCCAGACTCAGCCACCCAGAAACAGGAGCCACATACACTCAGGTAGGATTTGATGATGTCAGCCATGTCTGTGGATAAATGTTCATTCACACACTTCTTCCAGGTGTATCCAGCAAGGAACCACAGGAAAACAAGCAGAATGAGGCTGAATACAATGACCAGGAGCCAGGAACCAGAGACCAGGAATACAGACAGGAGCACCCCAAAAATGAACAGAAGGGTTTGGGGCAGAGTCAGTGTGTAGCAGAAGGTGACAGGGATATGCTCCAGCAAGCCACTGGAAAACAAGTCCAGGACAGTTTTTCTGTCACTCTCTTGATACTTGCGAATCTGATAAGAAGCCATGTTGAGATTTCTGTAAAATCCCAGAGACCAGGAGAAATGGCTAGATCTGCCTGTGTAACTTCCCTGCAGCCCTGGAAAAGAAAGAAGAAGTGTTCACACATTTCCAAGCTCCCTAAGATGCATAGAGACTGCTCAGGGATGTGCCTTTCAGCTGTCATTCAGGGGAAAGCAGGAAAACACCAAGAGAAGGTTTAGGATCAGAAAGCTGATTGAAATCCTTTACCTGTGTGAATTGGTTATGTCACTTACCCCCTCTGAGCCTATGTCTTCATCTGTAGAGCAAGGTAAAATGACACCTGTCTTCTAGGGTTCTTTTCAGAATGTAATATAACACAGCTGGGTATGGCAGCAGACACATGCAATTCCAGGCTGAATTAGAGGCTGAGGCAGGATCATTATGAGTTTGAGGCCAACTTGAACTATATGAGACTCTGTCTTAAACAAAAAAAATCATATCTATGTATTTTCTATCTATCTATCTATCTATCTATCTATCTATCTATCATCTATCTATCTATCTATCTATTATCTATCTATCTAACTAATGTTAAATGAAATACTGGTAAATGAAATCTCTTTCTCTCCATATTCATTATTCCTTTATAGGCTCTGTGAGCATCTTGGAACACTGGACTGAAAAATGTGGCTGCTAGATCTCATGTCCCCAGCTCTTGGTCCCTCATCAGAGTCTCTCCATTACAGAAATCCTGTGGTCCTGAGCAGAAGTCTTAGCAAAGCCTCCTCCCCCTTGGCAGATTTAGGCTGCTGAGATGGCAAAAGGGCCAAGCACTGACAAGGATCCAATCTTAAATCTCAGGACCACAGCACCACAAAGACCTAGGTTCTCTCACCTGATACCACAGAGCTGAGTGGTCAGGGTGGCCTCAGCCCTCAGCCTCTGACTGGTTTCAGTGGAGACTGTCTATAGTCCATCCTACTTTTGAGGATCAGATGTGGTGCCACCTCCTTAGCTCACTTCTGGACATTTGATAATCATCAACCCTGGGTTCAAGGACCTGATCTATGACAGTTCCATTTACCTTTGAGATCCTTAGGGAAACTTTGTGACCTATAGGAGAAGTAGGTTTTAAGATGATGCAGGAGTCTTCATCCTTGGAGGAGTCCTGCCCATCCTCTTCCTATTCCCACCAGGCTGCAGCATTGCTTACCTTACACATTTGGTCCTTTCTTAGGTCCATGCTGATCCCAAGCACATACCTGCTAGGTGACAGATCTGTGGCAGTCACCCTGTACTCTGTTAGTATGGACAAGGATCCACATTCCCTAGCTCTGCAACAAGCTCCTTTTCAGCTGCACTTCTCCCTGCCAAAGCTTCACCTGGCCCATAAAAAACAGATCCTAGGTAGTTTCTTTCTTTCACTCCCTCCTCTCCTCCTTTGTCCCTCCATTCAGTCCCTTAGGAATTGTATGGAGGCATCTACTGCATTTCAGGTGTTATTTTTGACCTCCAGGAGTGCTGGTGTCCAGCCAGTGGGCACCAGATGGTGGGCAGCTGCTGTGGGCTTTGGTGGTGGTTCAGACCTGGCACCATTGCACTTCTTACACATTTCACCTGAGCATGTGGCTCACTAAGACAGGAACAGCAAAAGAGAAGGGCAAATCCCTCTTCATGGAAGTCTCCTTTAGAGAAGGAACAATTCACTTCTAAAAACAAGCTCACCTCTGCCCATGTGGCCTACCAGCCTCACAGACCAGTGAAGGTGTAGGGTTTCTTCTCTCAGGTTTTCTAAAGCAGGAGGACAGCACAAGCTGGTATTTTTGTGCAACAGAGGGCTCAGCAGGCAGTGAAGGAAGCTCTTCAGGCTGAGTTAAAAGAAGTCTGGTAACCCTGAGGCAGGAGGAAAGACAGCCCATGTGGCTACTGATGGAGGGATGGGAGAAAGAGTAGGTGAGGGCAGCAGGGACCTGGTTAAGCCTGGCCAGCACCCATGTTAGCAGACCCTATTTTAGGAGCAAGGGAGGGTGCAGCTATCCTTTTAGCTAGGAATCAACATGACTGGCATTTGGGGTACTTCCATCGTTGTGTGTGATTGTGTGTTTGTATTGCTCTGGCTGAATGTGGAGAATGGAATTGAGGAGGCAGGAATGGCAGCAGAGCCCCATGCAAGTATAGCAGTAGGGTAAGAGAGAAGCAGCCAGATATAGTGTACAAAGTTTTCACTGCAAGACCATTGTCCAAGAAGGGCGAATGGGAACTAAGTGAAGTGTACTCCAACTAAGACAGGCCACCTGGCTTGTAACTGAGTCCATTTAGTGAAAGGGTACTTATTCTTCATGTACTCCAAAACATTGGATGCCAATGCATGCATGGTCTGAGTGGCTTGAAGAAAGGACCTTGGTCAGGGTTCAAAAGGAGCCATCTGGACCAGATGAGGTCCAAGAAACAGAGTAATAATTTAGATCAGACAAACGTGATAGTGTACCATTTGGAGGTACATTTGGGGCAAAAGTAGAAGAAGTTAAATGGTTCAAATAGGAAGGAGCAACAGGAAAGTTTAAGAGATGATGGCTAGGATTGTGGCAACCACTTCTAGAAGGACATGGGGGAGAGGTCAGATTTGGAAAAATGAGAACTTGCCTGTAGATACTGCCTTCAGCTTCTTCATGAAACACCAGAAGGTGGGAGCAGAACTGGAACTCAGGGCACTTACTGGAGGCTGCTGAGACTCAGGAATCTTTGACATTGGATCAGAGATCAAGGAAATAATCTCTGGGGGGGGTGAGTCCATATGTATTTCTCATATTGCTTTCAGCACAAAACACTTGAATATTGAGAGAAAGTTGAACTAGAAATTCAAAGAATGGAGCAGAGGGCCCAGAGTACCAGACAGTACTCCCAGTGAGTCTGTGTAATAGTAACTGGTTTGGAGTGTGGTTAAGTAATATGTAAGCACTGGCCACAATGTGAGTGCCCTGCAGTCTAAGGGTATCATTCTATGGGTGATATAAACTGTATACCGTGAATCTGCAAAGATGAGAAGACTCCAGAGTGTAAACAAGGAACAGACTTTTCACCTCCGTCTCTGAGCTTATTATGGGACAGGGAGAAGGAAGAGGTGGATTGTTGTGACAGTGGGCAATGGGTAAAGGATCAGGAGATTAGAGAAAACATAACTGTAGGACTTCTGAAAGCTGAGTGAATTTCTCATTGATTTTAAGTGAGATAATTTATGTCAATTACTTCTGCTGGTTTCTAGAAGAAAATGTATTTTCCAAGTTAACACAAGCCAATTAAACTTGTCCTCCATAAAGTTATTTCAACTCCTGAGAGGACACAGATGTACTGACAGGACCCAGATCTGAAGGACATAATCACTTCTGTCCCTTTCAGCACCAACCATACGTCCAGTTGGTGACCACTGGTATCCTTTTCTTAGGTCCTTTTGGGTCCTGCATATCATCACCTAGTTCAGACTTTAAAGGATGGCAACAGTGTCTACAGAGAGAAGTTGAAGAATGTGCTAACCTGGGACAACTGTTTTATTCTTTATGGTGGTAAAACAATGCACAGAGGAAGAAGTCTATTAATTAAGTGTAATGGGGAGTAACAAGATAGCAATGGAGTTTGTATGTCATTATAAATTATGTTTGAATTCAGAGACTGGTATGGCAAGGATAAGATATCAAGGCAAGGATAAGGTGTTAAGGACAAATGGGGAGGATTACATAAGATATTTTGAAACAGTAATTCTTAGCCAAAGGACTGCAATCCAGGAGATTCATGAATCAGTGACCAGAATGGTGCCACTCTTAGCTTGAACTGAGCAGTCATTAGATGGAGGTCCTTGCAGAAGTATTTGCTGTGTAAATCTGGCCTGGGTTTTGTGCACAGGGTAGCCTTAGCAGACTCTCCAATGACTATTTATCTTGATTATACACCTATGAAATTCCTTATAACTAACTTTCCTTATTAATTTGTTTATTTGGTTAAGTATTAACAAAAATGACTCTGCTTTGGTTCCAGCAGTTTCTACAACATTCATAACCCAAGATTTACTAGTTCAACCCTTTTAAGTGCACAGTTCTGCAACATTCACAATGCTGTGCAAAAAACACTGGCTCAAGTGTTTATTTTTAATTGCTTTCAGCCTAGCCCTGACCCTTAGTGTCCCCGGATAGGAGGTTCCCATCTAAATCTAAGAGAGACCTTGGAAGTAAATGCTAAGATGGAGGGGTTGGCACAGTCCTAGAGCATTGACCTGACACAAACAAGGCTAAAGAAACTTGGTTTATTGGGCCTTGCTGCCTCCTGAGGGGACATAAATTCTTTATGGCCTGGGTCACTGGTGACATGAAGATGAGGACAGTAGTTAATTGTGGGTGGGGTTGGGGTGCTGTGTCCAGCACAGCTCTCAAAATTCCTGGAAAAAGGATTGTGAGAGTGTGGAGAAACAAAGATAAAAGGCAGAAAACTGAGGTCAGGTGGAGCCCTCTCTCCTGGTGGGAGAAAAAGGAATTGTTCAACCACTATAGCATGTTTATTTATATATTTGGTTGTTTCAGGTCATGTGACATTCTTTTTGCCTAGAAACCAGTTCTTGGATTTCTTCAAGAGTTCTTTGTTCTCAGACAGGCCTTGCCTCACCCCTGTACATGTGATCATTTTCCAGCTTTAGTTGGCCCCCTATTTTCCCCCCTTTTCTGTTTTGTAGTTGCAAGCAATGGATGGTCAGTTGAAGTAGGAGGAGCTGTGTTTAGAGGACTTCTGCAGACAATTTTTTCCCTATAGTTAAAATTTTCTGCTGGATGTTCAAGACCAAGTTAAAGTGAGATCTGCATTAATTAATTTTTACTATATGCCAAGGTCAGTTATGTCTCCTCAGGACGTATAGCACCTTTTAGTACTTCTGTCAGTGTCAGCCATCTGGATGAGGAACAGCCATTGCTTGACCAAGCTGCTTTCTGTGAATGCTTGGGAGATTTTTCTTTCCTGGTGACTCTCCTCAGGCACACTATATACCATTGATCACTTTCCTCTGTGATCCCACAATTTCCTTGATCAGAAAAGGAAATTGTAACCTCTAGTAATAGGATGTTGCAGCAGAGGTTCTTTTAAGTCCTGTGTCCTCATTGACCTTGGAGGGCTAGGGCCAAAATATTAGCTAATCTCTAGCCCATTGATCTCTCTAATTTTTGGTCACCAAATCTCAGTTGCTGAACATTCAGAAGAGAACATTAATGACATTTCATTATAATGGAAAAAGTAAGCTTAATATTACTATCTTATCTGAATATCAAACACCATAGAACATAAAATGGAACTGTTATTGTTTTACCAACCATGGGTGTCTGAGTATGTAAAACTATAGAATATCACAGAATAAGTCACAGTTTTACACAGAAAATTGGAAATTAAAAGCCAGGCATAATATTGTAGCATGACAATCATGATGACATCTTGTAATAAACTTAAATTTTCATGTAGACAGCATAATTTTTAAATCTCTCATCTCTATCTAATACATAAGAAACTTTTACCTAGCTTTTGACCTTTAATGGGATGTATATCACATAAATTTTTGTTAAAGACAGAGGTCTGAATCTGAAAGAAAAATATATCACATAAGCAATCCTTAACTTTCACTGAGTTATGATTTTCTGCAAAGAAACATGAAGCTTTATACAAAATACTAAAAAAGCTCATTGATTTCAGTTTTAAGAAAAAGAGAAAAGTGTAAGGTTAGGCATTTTGCTCAATGGTAGGGCATTTATATGGTATGTGAAAAGCCCTGAGTTTGATCCCCTATAGTGTAAAAAAGGAGGAAGAGGAGGAGGAGAAAATGGCTGAGAAGGAGGAAGAGGGAGAGGAGAAGAAAGAGAAGGAAAAAGAGGAAAGATAGAGGAAGAATAGAAGGAAGAAATCAAGGAAGGAAGAAGACAAGACAAGACAAGACAAGACAAGACAAGACAGACAAGACAAGACAAGACAAGACAAGACAAGACATGACAAGACAAGACAAGACAAGACAAGACAAGACAAGACAAGACAAGACAAGACAAGACAAGACAAGACAGGAAGGAAGGAAACATTTCCATCCACAGCTGTGCTTGGATTGGAACCCTAGTGGCTGACACAGGAGCACCAGGCACTGCTCTAGGAGCAGAGTAAGGGGATGGGAAAATGACAACCAAAATGCTGAGCTCTTCTTGTTAAAATTTTTTAAAATGGAAGACATGTATTTTCTCCCTTGTTTAGAAAGCTTATCCTTATAAATGCCTTTTCTGCCCCTCAGAGATATATGCAGACCCCAATAACTTAATAAGTCTCTTACCAGTTTTACACTCAAGACTCTCTTCTCAAGCACTTAGGAGCTTCATTGAGATGGAACCACCCAGGGAGGTTGGGCCCTGCCTTCCAGTTGCTGGAGGACAGAGGAGACTTAGATTCTAAATGCCCAAACTGTCTCTCATTATGGAGCTAATGGTCCATTTTCCTCTTGCCTAAGGCTGCTTGCCAAACACAGGTGAAAACTGTGAGACCTGTGGCCTGGCAACTCCTCCATCTCAGGACAGATGATTGTCAGGAGAGGGTGGAATGGGCATACACACTGGCTGTACTATACAGTGCCATTTCTTCTGTCCTTGCAACCTCCTAGTGGCTGCCTGTGGTGAGTGTCACTTTGGGTTTAATACTTTAGTGATGAATGTGTTTTCTTCCTCTCCTACTCCTGAAAAGAGATTTTCTGGGTTGATAAGAGATTGCAGTTTTGATTCTTTTATTTCTCCAAAGCCAGAGGACTTTCTCTGGGGCTTCCCCAGTGGGGAATAAGATTAGAACAAATGTTCGTGGATTCTGCTCCTTTCTGGAATCTAATTTAGCCATGACAGAAACTCTCAGAGGCTTCCTGGTACCCCATAACATCTGGAAAGAGAAATTCAGCTTGTCAAAGTAAACACCCTTTTTGCCCATTTGAGATATATGCAGACCTTGTTTCCTAACTCTTCAGGAGAACCAGTTACTCTACATCCTTCTGCACCACAAGTGATCCTAGAAGGCTGTACCCTATACAGATGTGCTTCACAGAATGGCATCCTGGGTACTCCAGTTACAAGAGAAGAGGCTTCTAGATATTACTACCAGAGGGCAATGTTGCATTATGGATGAGTTGTGGGACTAAGTGTCATCTTCAGCAAGAGCCTACTGTGTGTGAAAATGAGAGTTGGAAGAAGATGGAGCCCTCCCTGGGTACCAGGTGGGGGTAGGATGTGAAGGGATGTTAGGAGTCTCAGGAAGCTATGATCTTGGGCTGGAGTACACAGACCCTACCTCAAATACTTGAAACTGACATGTTGGGGTCATGTTTCTGACTCTTCCTCACATTTACAGGCTCTTCATCCTGTCACTCGTGGTTCATGAGCAAGATATAGCACCTGCTGGACAGAGGACCAATATCAGAGTCTAGGTGTTGTTGTGGTATGCCACAAGAGGGAGCCCTAGCAAGCAGGGGGCAGGATGGGCCTGACCAATCCACCTGTGTATGCTACACGGGGCGGGGGGGGGGGGTCCCTGAATTTGCCATTCCTCTGTCCACATTGGCAGAGTCGCCAGGACCCACTTATGCCTCTACAAGCATAAAGGTCCTGGTTTTACCAGGTTATGGTCTGTGGGAGTCCTGCAATTGAAGCCATCTGTGGGCTTCTAGACAAGAGCTGCCCCTGGGCTTGGACTTCTAGGCCCGGCTGTCCCATACTTGGGCCCCCTACATTGTCATCCACCCCCGACTTCCTTACCCAAGTAGGTCCCCTATCCATCCAGCCTCATCCCCAGTCCTCTGCTCATGTCACATGGCATCTCAGCTTCTTCTTGCCCCAGTGTCCATGCAGAGAGCAGGTGGGGAACCCCTCCTTGGGGCTAGCTGTCCTCCTTCAGTCACCCTGAGCTGCACAGCTCTTGCTGTGGCTGTGAGTTGGGTCAAAGCTTTTTAGTGCACACAAGTGTGATCCACTGTGGAGAGAAGACCAGATGTCCCCAGATGTTCATTCTGAGACCCATCTTTGCTGTGGACCACGTGGCCCAGGATCTTTAGGCCAGTGTCCTGAGCCAGTCCCACCTGCCTGTGATGACTCCTCAGGAGGACTCCCAAGTTGCTTTCTCAATGAGGCTGGTTTTCTTACCACAGCCCTTGTGCCAAGTATCCTCAGCCAGTCCTACTCACACTATCCCATTAAGAGTGCAAGTCTTTCCTAGTCCAGCTGCCCAAACTCTTCCCCTTATTAGGCATTATGTTTGCTCCTTGTCTTCTTTAATCATAAGGATGACATTGCTACAACTGCTTCTTCCCCAGTAGGAAGTTCTCCGCTGGCAGAGCACACACCACTGCCCGCTTCATGCTTGCCAAACTAAGCCACCCAGAAGCAGGGGTCCCATGTAGTCAGGTAGGATTTGTGAAAACATGTGAACACATCCATCTTCCATGGTATCTGGCAAGAAGACAGCTAGACCTATCTGCACAATTTCCCTGTAGCCCTGGAAAAAGGAAAGAAACGATGCTTGTGCTATCATATAGCTCCCAGCCTCTCCAGCACCATGGAGACCCTACCCTGCTGAAGGGTATGTATTTCTGCTGTCATACTAAAGGAGGAAACTTCAACTGGAAGAAGGTTTAGGTCAGAAACCTCCTCTTTCTAGCTGTATTATCTGGGCCATGTCTAACCATTCTCAGCATGTATCCTCATCTGCAGAACAATAAATATATACCTCGCTTTCTAGGGTTGCCTGAGGATTTAATAGAATACCTTATATGAAACACTGGCATATACAATCCTGCTTCATTCTCATTACCCTATTATAGGCCCTCTGAGCTTCTTGGTACATTGAAATGGTATTGGTGACAGCCAGACCTCTAGTCCCCAATCCTTTGGTTTCTTTCCAAGATCCATCCATTGCAGAAATTCTGTGTTCATCAAAAGAAGATCAGCAAACCTCCTTCCCCCAGTTTTAGGCTGATGAGATGACAAAATGCTCTGCATTATAAATGGCCTGAACTTGAGATGCCCAGGAAGGTTCAGGACTCCAGACCATCACTGAGAGGCTCAACATTGTACCCAGATTCTTTGATCTGCTCTACCACGCTGCTGAGAGCATGCAGAGCAGCTTTAGCCCATAGCCTCTGATTGGCACCCAGGAGAGACACTCTAGGGCCTGCTCTGGAAAGAGCTGGGTGCCATCACATTGGCTATCTTGTAAATAGTTGATAATTATAAACCCCTCAGTCAATGGCTCAAAACAGAGAGCCCAATTCCATTTGGCTTGGTAATCCTTGCAGAATGAACCTTCAAGGCAAAATGAAAGTATACATTTGTTTATCTGCCTCACCCTCATGAGAAGCCCACCATCTGTCCTGTTCACATCAAGCCACAGCATCTCTCACCTCGCACACTGTATCCATCTTCATACTTGGGTTTGGATCCAGGGGCCTGAAAATGCCAGGTAAGCACTGTACCACTAAAGCCACATTCCCCATCCCTTTTTACTTGTTTTTTATTTTGTAGCAGGGTCTCAGTAAGTTGCCTTGGCTGGCCTTGAACTTGTGATCCTCCTATCTCAGTCTGTGCATCACACTCAGCCCTCTCTGAAGCCCACACCATTCCCTAGCCCATACATAGTATTATCACTATCAGTGAGCCTCTCTAGTCATGGATCAGAGTCCACATCCCGTGGCTCAGCAGCAAGTTTCCTCACTGTGCTTCTCCCACCTGAAGCTTAAATGGTCCTTCACAAACACCACTCTCTTTTCTGCTCAGCTGTTCAGCAAACATATGGATGCACCTGCTGTGCTATAGGTATCCTTTTCAGACCCTGGAAGTATTGACAGAGTGGACAGGTGCCATAGGCTCTGTCGGTGGCCCAGAGCTGGTGCCATCACACTTCTTACATATATTATCTGAACATATACTTCACTAAGATGAGCAAAGCAAAAGATACTTCCCTTAAAAAATGCACTTGCCTCTACCCATGTGCCCAACAACGGTGAGGATGTTGACTTTTTCCTTGCCTAGCTTCTTGAAGCAGGAGGGTAACAGAAGCCAGTGTTTGCATGTATGATTTTGTTCATGCAGATGTGTGGTCTGCAGGGAGAGGATAACCAGATTTCCTCAGAACAATTAGGGTAACCCAGGGAAAGATGGGCCATCAGGGAGGGAGGGTAGCCTCTCTGGCTGTGTGAACAACAGCAGGATCATGCTGAGGCACAAAAAAAGGCACAACTTTTGGGGAAATATTACTGACCAGTCAGATGGAAGGGGTGAGGAAAGGTAGCAGGAGTGTGTGTTCTAGGACCAGTATCTAGGTTGGGTAGTGTGAACTCTATGCAAAGAGCAAAGGAGGCTACATAGAAACTTTTAGCTGGAAACATGATGTGTGTGTGTGTGTGTGTGTGTGTATGGTATCATCACTTGATTTGTATTTGGAGAACAGATCAGAGGAGGCAGGAGTGGTATCAGATTTACTAAGAGGCAAGTATAGCCACCAGGTACAGGTGTGTAGCTTGTTCACAAGAGCTCTGGCCAAAAGGGCAAATGTGAACTAATTCCACCTACTGCACTTTCTAAGGCATCAGCCTTTAGTCCTATGTAGGGCTGAGCCTGGCCAAGGGAAAGAACTTATTTCTAATGTTCTCAAAGATACTATTTCTCCAGGACCAGGCATCTGTGATCTTCACTGCATGAAGGGAGAGCCTCAGCCAGTGTTCACAAAGGAGCCACAGTATCAGCAAAGGCCCAAGAATCAAAGTGGTCACTTGGACCTAGGGAGCCAATCAAGGACTTGTGACCTGGGCCATCTGAAGGTGTGTATTTAGGGGCAGAAATGGCAGGAGTTAGGATAGTTCAAATGGGAATGAGCAGTAAAAATGAGACAGAGATAATAGCAGGGTTGTGGCAAGAATGTCTAGGAGGGTCATGGAGGAAGGCAGGTCTAGAAGTTTAGGACTCACCTGCAGGTACTGCCTTCAGGGTCTTCTGGGACAGCAGAAGGTGAGGCTTCAGCTGGAACTCAGGGCTCTTGATAGAGTCTGATGAAATTTGGTATCTTTGACAGAAGATAAGAATTCAATATTTAACATCAAATCTGGGACATGAGTTAACAGATCTTTCCTAAATTGCTCTTTGTACATTTTAGTATTGTCTGTAAAGTCTGGAATATTAACAAGACAAACTAGGTATAAGAATAAGTGTATAGGAGTGTGCACCCAATAAGTCTGTATAATATTAACCAGTCAGAAACTCACATCATGCTAAAGGATGACACCCTTGTGTGCTGTCCTTGTCCTCTGTCTATCCTCATGCCCTGTGGTTTCCATGGCATCACCAAAACCTCAGTTTATGTTCAAGCTCTTCCTTCCCAGGCTTCACTGTATCATCTGCATTTCTGAAGCCTTTTGACAGCAGCTAGATTTTCTTTGTCCGAATTGATTTGCTAGTCATCTGGTAGATAATAGCTGAGTCCTTGCCATGTGCCAGGTTCTGTGTTGGCATAAAGGGCAGTAGATATGGGAGGCATGGCTGCTTCCCCAAGGATGACAGACCTAGTAGAATTCAGGACACAGAACATGGCAGAGACATCTAAATCCAGAATTGCTTTAGTAAGAGGCTGAACATGATGGTTAGGACTTTTATATTGCAAATGTAGAAAAGGCACATACAAATTGCTTAAGAAATAGAAGTGATAGCTAGCCATAGTGGCGCATGCCTATAATCCCAGCACTCAAAAGGCTGAAGCAGTAGGATCGTTGCAGGTTCAAGGCCAGCCTGTGCTACATAATGAGTTGAACACCAGTCAAGACCCTGTCTCAACCTCCACCCCCACCCCCAAAAAGGAAAGAAATAGAAGTGATAGACTGGCTCCTGAAATTGTTAAGCCCTGGAAAAGAGACAGGGTAACTTGAAGGTGAATTTAGCCTCATGGCTTCTCTGATATTCTGTGGGTAGTATCACCTTTCTTCCATGGCTGACCTCCTCCACAATGTGATTAATGCTGGGATTAATGCAGTAGGTATCCTTGTTCCCCATCAGCTTCAAGTTGAGAAAATATTCCTCAGTATCTACAGATGTTAAAAATGATCAGTCTCAAATTTAACAACATTTTCCAATCAATAGATATGTATATTTTATGGCAGGGGCCTGCTTAGAGTTACCTCAAAGGAAGTCCTGTCCCAAGGAAACCAGAACCCTAAGGAAGACTGATGTCCAGTGTGATCCCAGGAAACCAGATTTCCAATAGAGATGGGGGCCTCTACCAAGAAAAAGGGAGAGGTGCTCTGTGATCTTAAGTGTGCAAGAAGCCCTGTACAGCTAAAGCTGTGAAGATGGGTGCTGTGCACTGTATACAAGTGGATCTTATATACAAGTGCACTGTATACAAAGAAGATAAGGCTCCAGAGTGCAAATATTCTGAGACCCAGTCCTGTCTCTTCTGTTGTAGATCTCATTTTATGACTGGCAGGAGGAAGAGGTTGAAGATTGTGAGGGTGAGGAATGGGGAAAGAATTCAGAGATGCCTAGAGAAAAGCATACTTTTAAAACCCCTGAATCTGAGGGAGTTTATCATGGATTCTAAAGTGACAATTTGTGTCACCTGCTACTATTGGTTCCAGAAAGATATATGTTTTCCAAGTTAACACAAGCCAAACTAAACCTTGAACTCCATAATGTAATCCTGACTTTCTAGGAGGCCACAGCTACACTGATGGACCCAAAATAATGAGCACAGTCACCTCTGTCTCTCACTTCAGTTCCAACCATATAATCTATTGGTGAGCACTGATCTCCCCTTCATAAGCTCCCATATCATCCAGTTCAAGGTTTAAATTATGTAGTTATGTCCATGGTGAGGTGCTTGGGGAGATGCTAACATGTAAGAACTATTAAATAAGTATAATATGAATAATACCATTGAAACAAAACTCATGTGCCATAGCCAACTATGTGTGACTACAACTGGTTGAGGCAAAGATAGGTTTTAAGGAGAAACAGGGAAGATAACATAAGATAATTACAAACAGTAATTCTTTGTCAAAGGATTAAAATCCAGAGGATGCATGGGTTCATGACCAGAACAGCACCATGCCCAACTTGAACCTACAGTCACTGAAGGTGTCTTTGTAGAAGTATTCACTTTATGTAGAAGGCTTTCCCAGCCTTTGTGCATAGTGTAGCTCTGGAATGGTCTTTGATGACTATTTTTTGCACATATTCACATATTCATGAGATTACTCCTTTATAACCAGGCAGAATTTTTTATTAATTTATATACTTGTTTGAAGATTGACAAAAGTGACTCTGGTTTGATTCTCAAGTTTACTAATAAAACCATCTTTCACTGCACAATTCAGCAACATTAAGGACCTTCATAATGATGTGCAATGCACACTGATTTCAATGTTTGTTGTTCTTTATTCCCTTTAGTTCACCCCTGAGTCTCAATATCCCAAGGTGGGGAGGGGGGTCCAGCCTAAATCCAAGGGAAACCACAAAAGTCAATTCTAGGTTTGAGCTTTCTAAGGCCCTGACCCCATCATGCATAGGAGAAACTTGCTTAATCAGGCTTCCCTGCCTCCTGAGGGGTAATAAATCCTTTCAAGCTCGAGTTGGTGGTAACATGGAGATTAAGACAGGAGTTGGGTGTGTTGGCATATGTGTGAGTAGGGGATGCACATTTAGCAAGTCTGGGAGTTCCCAAGCAGGTCAGGGAATTCGTAAAGGTCCTGTATTTGAACTTGAGGGCTGCCTCACTGTTCAGACTCTGTTGAATGCTTAAGTTCATAGTTTGTGGTTTAAGGGACATGTGGGCCAGCCTATTTCTGGTATCTCTCACTTGTTTGCTCCCTTGATACAGAATATATGTGAACACATGGTAATGAAAATGTTATTGAGTAATTGATGGATGACAGAAGAAATCAGAGAAAAAATTTTAAAGTTCTTAAAACCAAATGACAATGGAAGTACAATAAGCGAAAACCTATGCAACACAATGAAAGCAGTTTTAAGAGGGAAGTTTATAGCTGTAAATGCATACATAAAAAGAATAAAGTGATCTCAAATAAATAATCTCATGATACATCTTAAGGTCCCATTGCTTCCGCAAACAGAAACACAAAATGACACCCAGGATTTGGAGGCATATTTATTTATGTAGATGAGGACTGCCCAGTATCATTCCCAAGATATCATGCCCTGATCTCAGGTGGTCTAGGGCTTATATGGTGTTTGCAAGTGGAAAATATACAGAAGCAGAGTATTTGGCTGTCTTTGATTGGTTCCTACAATATGCATCATAGTGGCCAGCTATGCATCACAGTGACCAGCCATTTCTGAGAAACAGAAGTAATAAGAACTGTAGCAGGAACTGCTACCTGGGCATCTAAGAGAAACAAGTATATTGGAAGTGGGAGGAATTTCTGCTACATTTTCCCCCCTCTTTTAGTTTCCTGGCACATGTTTGCTAGGCACATTATATGTGATCTTTTAAGATGAACTGGGTAAACCAATTAATTATACACGGCTCAGTTAGAAGCAGTAATATTAGGGCTGTCAGTGGTCCTAGGATGGGCCTTAGGTAAGATTCTCAAAATTGGGAAGTTTTTCTACCAGGAGTTTGTGGTTTTTTTCCAGTATTATAGGTCTCTCCCTCAGCTGCTTTTAGGAAAAGACATATTTCCCTTTTAGTAGCTGTGATTTACTATTACTCTGGAAAAGGAGTGAAGGAATTAATATGATCTAAGAGAGTGTCCAAAGTGCCTTGGATACTCATCAAATGTTGGTCAAGTGTTTGACAAATTGTAGAATAAGGGAAAGGGCCTTACTGGTTATATTCTATTCTCTTGAGGCAACCATCTGTAGAACTAAGGCAAAAATCACAGTTAGCAGGAGAGTGGGGAGCGAAAATCAAGTTGGACAATGCAATATACACAAGCTGAAGTGGAAGCAAGGACTGGGGTAAGTGGCCTGAAAAGTCATAAAAATCAAGGGAAGTAATGCATTGAGGTATGGAGCAATCCTGTGAATGGTGCCCCCAAGCTTCAACCATGCATGGGCTAGTCTGCATCCAGAGTGATCAGAGAAAAGCTTTGAGTATATCATCTCTTTGGAGTGAGCTTCAGAGGAGCTGTCTGGTCCAGATAAACTCCAGCAATCTGGATGGGCTCTTTTAACTCTGGAATGGTGGATCAAGACTTGATTTCTGAAACTCATAGAAGTAATCAATATGCACAGGGTGTGTTCAGGAATGTCTACAGGTATAACTGGTTTAAACTTTATGGAGCTAGTTACAAGCTGTTCTTGTAGGGTTTTGTTTTATTTTTTAACTCTTTTAGAGTTTTGTGGCCTATATGTTTTATGTTGATAAATGTAGGCCTGTTACCACAGCAGAAATCTATAAACTTTTGTTTTCTTCTCAGTGTAAGTAGGGAATATTTTGGGCCAGCCTGAGTAGATGCAAATAAGCACCAATATATATCTGTAGCCCTTAAAAGGCTTTAGTCTTGTGATTTTAAAGGGTGATGTTTCAGTCAATTGGATCCCTAGAGGGAGATTTAGACCTCTGGAGCAGTCATTCTGAGCACAGCTTTGACATTGTTGGCAAGCAGTGGAGCAGATGCTGGCCAGGTATTAGATGCTATGGCCTTTCCTTTGTGGTTCAGGATGTATTATTTTTTGGGAGATTTCCAAACAGTAGCAGGAAGCCTCAGACCCTTTCATTTTGAGACTAGTTATGGACCTATATGAGTTCATTGTGCAGACCATACCTGTAGGAGAGTTTTGGTCAAAATAACTTTGTCCAAGGTGATCACAGCACATTTAGCTTGTCAGACTCCATTCCTAACAAGGCTATTTCCATCCATAAACAGAGTGATTTCAACATCTATCAAGGGGTTTATTTTTAAGTTTGGTCAGCTAAAGAACAGTTCATCAGTCAGTGCCAGGCAGTGATGGTCTGGTGGACCCAGCTTAGTGAGCAGGTATGTGGCAGAATTGAATTATTTATCATCACATGAGTCAGGTGAGGATTTTTGCAGAAGATTCCTTGGTACTGAGTGATCTGACTGTTGGACTCAGAAGATGCAGTACAGCATCTAACACCTGGATGGTTAAGTCTTGGTCTAAGAAACTTGTCAGTTTTCTTAATCAGAAGGACAATGGGTATTAGAGCACAAAGGCAAAGGGGGAGGCAGCATTAGGCTACTGGATCCAAGTGTTTTCACAGGTAGACCACTGGGTGCTCCCAGAGGCTGACAGTTTGAGTAAGCATCTTTGAAGCCTCAAAAAAGTTGAATTCCAATTACATCTGGAATTTCCAAGGTTGGGGCTGTAGAGAGGGCCTTTCACTTTTTGTTTGCAGGTTTGTGCCTTTTCCCAAGACATCTTGTAGCCAGTTTCTGCCAGATATTGAAGCAGAGCCTTCGTGCCTTTTCAGTAGGCAGCTTGGGTATCATTAATCAGAAACACAGTGATATTTTGTGCTGGGAAACTAGCGAGGTCATCTGTAAGGACTTTTCCAAAGAGGGTAAAAAAAATTTTATGAACCTCTTGGGGATTTAGCTCAGGTCAGTTAACCTTTGAGTTCAGAAATGGGGTCTTCCCATTTAAAGGCAAAGAGTGGCTGGCTGACAGGAGCCAATCAAAGGCAGAAGAAAGCACTCTTTAAGGCCAGGTAGGGGTGACAGCAGGATGGAGGAGGGCAATCACAGTGATATTGACAGTTCAGAGATCCTGAATTGACTTGATAGGCAGGAGAGGTATATTTTAGCAGTTTGACAGCCTATAAATATTTCTTGGTTTTGATGTCTCATTCTTTTCTTGGGGAACTAAGATGGCAAGCAGAAAATGTGGTTGAACTGGAAGGGACAGAGAAACAGGCTGTCCCAAAGAAATAGTGCTCATGGTTTTGCCAAATCTGTTGCTGGGCTCCTCGAATATAGTAGGAGAGTTAACTCCTTGTGGCAACTGAGTCCAAGTGAGTGGTGTTGTTTCTCAGGATAGTCCCAGTTGAAGGCAAAAGTGGTTGGCTTATTGGAGTAATTCACAGACAGAAGAAGGCATCTTTGAAATACAGACACAGATTCAGACTGCTGCTGCTGAGCTTGCCCCTTGGCTGAGAACCCCCAGGAAGCCCCAGCATGCCTGGGTGGCCTCAGACCACCACTGCTGGACCTGCCCCTCGGCTGAGAACACTTGGGATGCTCTGGCAGGCCTGGGTGGCCTTGGACTGCCACCACAGGTCTGCCCCTTGGACATCGTACTGCAGTTGATCATTGGATCGAACCCCCTACTCCAGAACCTTGGACTACAGTGGATTACTGTGCTGGCTGATGGGAGACTCAGGAACCTCTCACCTAAACAAAAGACCTCAGCAGGCTCCAGTCAGTGTGGTGAGTTTACCCTTAAAATAGAGGTCTGCAGTGGGTAAATAGGAGCAGAAGTGAAACTCCCTCCAACTGTAAGACCTTGGTGAACCTGGCCAGAGAGTGGGTAATCCCCTCTTCTACACAGAGAACATCAGACAGGTTGAGGAGTGTGCCAGTAAGGCACCCCTTCCAACTTGGAGAAAATTAAAAGAGCTTATGAGACCCCCAGTGACACAGCAGGGCCTCAGCTGACATAAACACTATAGACAGGGGGGTCTGGTGACCTGCAACAACCTGAAGACATAGCAACAGCAGAAACTAATAGTTGACCTACATCAATATTTCTAGGCAAGTTAGCCCAGAAAGAATATAGGACTCATCCAACAGGCTCTGTAGGAGGAATTCAGATGACTGGCTCTCCTCTTCATTGTGGTACCTAGCAATTGGACAAATATCAACTACACAGTAGGACCCTAAAATTCACACTATTGACAGTTGGGACTCAAAGACCAAATATTTACCCAAAAGGTGAAAATGACAAAACAAAAAGGCAAAATGCAATCTCAAACATCAAGTCCATCAGGAGAAAGTACAGGCAACATTGAAATAGAGGACTTTAAAAGTCATACACCAGAAATCTCTGAAAAGATAGCAAATGAAGTAAAGAAACAAGTCCATGAAGCTATAGAGCAAATCAAATTATAAATAATGACTTATGTAAAGACTGAAATAACAACCTTAGTAAATGAGTTGCTCAACATAGTGAGAGAAGAAATAGATTTAAAAAATACAGCAACATGGGCAATTGATTGAAACTTTGAATGAACAATGTAGAAAACAAGCAGAATCCATGAAACAAATACAAAGAGATATCCAAGAAACAAAAAATTGTGCTGAAAGCTGGAAAAACCATTTAAATGAAGTTGAGGATTGAATTTCAGACCTTGAGGACAGGATCACAGATAGCAATTACGAAAGTGTAGAACTTATAAAAACAACAAAGCAGCATGAAATGACAATCCAGCAGCTTCAAGATGATGTGAAGAGAAACAATATAAGACTAGTAGGCATCAGTGAAGATGCAGGAGTCAATGTAAATGACATAACTAAGCTATTTACAGAAGTAATAGCAGAAAATTTCCCACACATGAGGAAAAAAATCTGATATACACATAAGTGAGGCATACAGAATACCAAGCAGTCACAACAAATATAAATCTACACCCAGACATATAATAATTAAGGTCCCACACATAGAGCATAAAAACAGAATACTAAAAGCTGTTAGAGAAAAGATACAACTCACCTATCAAGGAAAGCCTATTAGATTCACAGCAGGCTTTTCAGTGCAAACCTTCAGGTTAAGACAAGCTTGGAGTGAAGTATTTCAAGCCCTAAAAGAAACTTTCATTCCAGACTGATGTACCCAGCAAAACTGTCTTGCACATTTAATGGAGAAACAAGATACTTTCATGACAAAGAACAACTGAAGAAATCATGTTCACTGAACTAACCCTGGAAAGAGTACTGAAAGACATGCTAGATAGAGATAAAAATGACCACAATCTCCATAACAACAACAGAAAGGAAATCACCAGGCTGGACAAGAAATTAAACAAGGGAGAAAAACAGGAAATCAACAATAGGAACAAAACATGACAAAGTCAAGCCAGTACATATCAGTGATATCCATAAATGTAAATGGGTTCAATTCACCTATCAAAAGAAACAGGTTGACAGAATGGATCAAGAAACAGGATCCTACAATATGCTGTATACAAGAAACACATCTGACTCAAAAAGAAATGCATAGACTAAAAGTCAAAGGGTGGAAAACAGTATTCCATGCAACAGGAACCCAGAATAAAGCAGGAGTAGCTATTCTGTTTGCAGACAAAGTGAACTTCAAACCTAAAATAGTTAAAAGAGATAAAGAAGGCCACTACATACTTGTAAGTGGAAAATTACAAGAGGAAGAACTAGCAATTATAAATATATATGTACCAAATACAGGAGCACTCAACTATGTAAGACAAATACTAATGGACATGAAAAACCAAATACACAAGAACACAATTGTAATAGGAGACCTTAACACCCCACTGTCACAAAGAGATAGATCAACAAGACAAAAAGTCAACAAAGAACAGACTGAATCATAACTGTGAGCGAATGGACTTAGTGGATGTTTACAGAGTGTTCCACCCAACCACATCAGAATATACATTCTTCTCAGCTGCACATAGGACATTCTCCAAAATAGACCAAACATTAACCCAAAAAGCATTCTTAACTAAATGCAAAGGAAACAAAATTATCCCATGCATAATATCTGATCATAGCACACTAAAATTGGAAACCAAGGGCAAAAACCCCTGAAAAACCTGCATAAATACATGGAAATTAAATAACAACCTTCTGAATAACCAGTGGGTTAAAGATGAAATTAAAGAAGAAACAAACAATACCTACAACACAATGAAAATGCACATACAACATACCATAACCTATGGGATGCAATGAAAGCAGTCCTAAGAGGGAAATACATAGCAATAAATAGTCACAGCAAGAAAATGGAATGAACACAAATAAATAACATAATGCTACATCTAAAGCTTCTAGAAAAGGAAGAGCAAGTCAGACACAAAGCTCATAGAAGAGAGGAAATTGTAAAGATTAGAGCAGAAATTAATGCAATTGAAACTAAAAAAATACAAAGAATTAATGAATCAAAGAGCTGGTGTTTTGAGAGAACAAACAAAATTGATAAGCCCCTGGCCAACCTAATCAAGAAAAAGAAAGAAAAAATTCAAATCCACACAATAAGGACTAAAAGAAGGAAATTACTACAGATTCCATGGAAATTCAAAAGGTCATGAAGACCTACTTTGAAAATCTCTAGTCACATAGGGTGGAAAACACATAGGAAATGGACAGGTTTCTAGAAACATATGAACTGCCAAAGCTCAATCAAGAAGATTTAACAATTTTGAATAACCCAATATCAGCTTCTGAAATAAAAAATGTGATTAAAAACTTACCAACAAAGAAAAGCCCAAGTCCTGATGGATTCACTGCTGAATTATATAAAAAGTTTAGAGAAGATTTAACACCAATACTCTTTAAACTCTTCAATCAAATTGAAAGAGAAGCACTCCTCCCTAGCTCATTCTTGGAGGCAAGTATCACTCTGATACCAAAACCAGAGAAAGATCCAACCAAAAAGGAGAACTATAGACCAATCTCACTAATGAACATTGATGCAAAGATTCTCAATAAAATATTGGCAAATAGAATGCAACAAATTATCAAGAAGATTACACACCATGACCAAGTGGGATTTATTCCAGGAATGGTTCAATATATGTAAATCAATAAATGTAATATATCACATCAGCAGAGCCAAAAATAAAAATCACATGATCATCTCAATAGACATGAAAAAACTTTCAATAAAGTCCAACACTTTTTCATTATATAAAAAAAACCTTACAGAAACTCAGAGTAGACAGTATGTACCTCAATCTCATAAAGGCCCTCTATGACAAACCAACAGCCAACATTATACTAAATGGACAAAAACTGAAAGCCTTCACTCTAAAATCAGGAACAAGACAAGGATGTCCACTATCACCACTCCTATTTAATACAGTATTGGAAACACTAGCCAGAGCAATCAGACAAGAGGGAGAAATAAAAGGAATAAAAATAAGAAAAGAAGAAGTTAAATTATCATTATTTGCAGATGATATGATACTCTACATAGAAGATCCCAAAAACTCCATTAAAAGACTACTAGAGGTAATAAACAAATTCATCAGCATAGCTGGATACAAAGTCAACACTCCAAAACCAATAGCATTCCTGTACACAAACAAAAAAATTCCATGAGAGAGAAATTATAGAAATATTGCCTTTTAAAATAGCATCTAAAAAACTGAAATACCTAGGAATCAACCTAACCAAGAATGTAAAAGACCTATATGCTGAAAACTATACTACTCTAAAAAAGGAGATTGAAGAGGATATTAGAAAATGGAAGGATATTCCTTGCTCTTGGCTAGGAAGAACCAACATTGTGAAAATGCCTATGCTCCCAAAATTGCTATACAGATTCAATGCAATCCCAATCAAAATACCATTAACACATCTTACAGATCTAGAAAAAATATTCCTAAAATTTATCTGAAAACAGAAGAAACCTAGAATAGCAAAGGTGAGTCTGGGCAACAAAGGCAAGACACAAGGCATCTCAATTCCTGACTTGAAACTATTTCTAGAAACATATAAACTGCCAAAGCTCAATCAAGAAGATTTAACAAAGCCACAGTAATAAAATCAGCATGGTACTAGCAAAGAAGTAGACCTGAGGATCAATGGAACAGATTAGAAGATGCAAACACTACTACAAAGACACTCAGCCACCTTATATTTGACAAAGGGGATAAGCATGTTCACTGGAAGAAGGATAGCCTCTTTAATAAATGGTGGTGGAAAAATTGACTTTCCACATGCTGAAGACTGAAAATATACCCATGCCTATCACCATAAACTAAACTAAAGTCAAAATGGATCAAGGATCTAAATATTAAAACAGAAACACTGAATCTACTGGAAGACAAGGTGGTAAAAATCTTGGGGACATAGTGGTAGGAAGAGAATTTGTGAATAAAATGCAAACCACATGGGAAATACTTCAATGAATCAACAACTGGGATCTCATATTACTAAAAAGTTTTTGCATTTCAAAAGAAATTACCAACAAAGGGAAAAGAAATCCACAGAATGGGAAAAAATTTTAGCCAACAATCCTTCAGACAAAGGATTTATATCCAGAACATATAAAGAATTGAAAAACATCAAGCCCCCCAAATTCAAAGACCTTCTCCAAAAATGGGCATCTGAGATGAACACACATTTCCCAGGTGAAGATATACAACTGGCAAATAAATATATGAAGAAATGTTCACCATCACTGGTCATTCAAGAAATGCAAATTAAAACAGCATTGAGATTTCAACTCACCCCGTAAAGAATGGCTGCCATCAAGAAAACAACTGATAACAAATGTTGGCGAGGATGTGGGGGAAAAGGAATACTTCACTGTTGGTGAGAGTGCAGACTGGTGCAACCACTGTGGAAATCAGTATGGAGATTCCTCAAAAAACTAGGATTGGAATTCCATTCAATCCAGCTATTCCCTTCCTGGGTATTGTCCCAGAAAATGGAAGGATATTCCTTGCTCTTGGCTAGGAAGAGCCAACATTGTGAAAATGGCTATACTCCCATATGTGCACCCATGTTCATAGCAGCACAATTTGTGATAGCTAAATCTTGGAAACAACCAAAATGTCCATCACTGCAGAGTGGATGAAAAAGATGTGGTATTTTTATACAATGAAATGCTATTCAGCTATAAAATGATCTTGAGGCCTTTATAGGTAAATGGAGAGAACTTGAGAATATCCTAGTTAGTGAAATAAACAAGACTCACATTAGTAAATATCACATTGTCTCTCTAGTGTAAAAAATAATAACTGGCAGAATAATGGTATCCAAAAAGTATAATAGATATAAAAGCATAATAGATGTAAAAGTATAATACATATAATAGATATTGTGAAAGTGAAAGGGAAGGAAAGTGCTTTAAAGGATATAACTGTATGTATTGTGTGTAAGATCAATGGTCATATTACTAAATTTCTGTTAGATCACTGAACAGAAGGGTTTGCATTGCTAATGTTTGAGTGTCTAGCCATTTTTATACTTTTATTTTGTAACTTTAACAACTGTTATTAAGATGACAGTATGTAATGCATCAACTAGCAATTTTATGATGTTAATTTTTTAAAATTCTGTATTCTACTTTTTTCTCATTTTTTTCTGTTTTTTTTCAAATTTTCTTTTCTTTCTTTCTTTAAATAAAAAAAGAACTACAACAAGAGAAAGAGAGCAGTTATAAATGTCCTGGTTTACAAGTTGAAAGTAGTAATCTGGTGTCAGAATACAAACCTTTAATATATTATGTGTTGTGCATAGGTTAACAGAAATTTCTGAGGAAATCATGTTTTATATGTGGTTCAGAAGAAAAATTGCTTAATAGACATGACATTAAATATAATAAGGTAGATAATTTGATCATTGGGTCTTATTATGGAGTAGTCTGTTTATGCAGACCTATAAAACTTTGGAGCATTAAGAGAGGTTTTATTGCTATCAAATAAGATAATTTCCATGTTTCTAAAAAAAAAGAAATGCAGACGCATAGGTAGCAGGGCCTGAATTCAGTCCCAGGAGCTGAACATGTGCAAGTTGATTCCCATGCATGGGGGAAGCTTTGGAATGTCACTCCCAGGTGTTAAGACCACACCCAACATCCCAAATCACCATAAGATGCATGAGAGGTCCCCACAGGCTTAACTGGATCATGCCCAGTGACCTCCAAGTGGTTAGCAGTTGCCTGCAGTCTGCCCCAGGAGCCAAAAGTGGGCCAATTGATTCCCAGTGCATGGGGGAAGCTTTGGAACATTGCTCAAAACCTGGAAATATAGGAAAATGACAAAACAAAAAAGCAAAATGCAATCTCAAAGCTTTCAGCCCAACTGAAGCAAGCCTAGGAGACATGGACACAGAAGAAAATGTAAGCCATACACCTGAAATTCCTGAAATGATAACAACTGAAGTAAAGAAACAACTCCAGGAAGCTACAAAAGAACTCAGATCAGAAATAATCTCCCAGGTAAAAGAAGAAATGATAAATGTAATGAAACAAATGCTGAACACATCTAAAGAAGACATAGTTAAAAAATTAGAGGAACAATGAAAAAAGATGGAAACCCTGAATGAACAATATAAGAAACAAACAGAATGCATAAAGCAGATTCAAAGAGATATTACAGGAAATCAAAAATTCCATTGAAAGTTGCCAAAACCACCTCAATGAAAGTGAAGATAGAATTTCACACCTTGAAGATAAGATTACAGCTAGTGAACAGGAAAGGAAAGATCTTTTAAAAATAACAAGGAATCAGGAAATAACAGCTGCAAGATGATGTAAAAAAAACCAACATAAGATTGATGGGTATAAATGAAAAAGACAACACAAATGTTATCAAGAGGTTATTTACAGAGGTAATAGCTCAAAATTTCCCAAACATGAGAATGTAAACTGACATACAGATCAGTGAAGCATATAGAACTCCAAATAATCATAACCAAAATAAAACTACACCTAGATATATAATAATCAACATCCCAGAAATCCAACATAAGAACAGAATATTAAAAGCTGCTAGAGAGAAGAGACAGATCACCTATAAAGGAAAGTCTATCAGAATCACAGCAGACATCTCAACACAAACAATGAAGTCAAGAAGAGCATGGAGTGAAATATTTCAGATCCTAAAGGAAAACGACCTCCAACCCAGACTGATGTACCCTGCAAAACTGTCCTTCAAAATGGATGGAGACATAAGATACTTCCATGACAAAGAACAGCTGAAGAATTTCATGACCACCAAATCAATTCTGCAAAGAATATTGAAAGACATTCTAAATAGCCATAGGAAAAAAACCACTAAGCAAGGCAAGGCAAAAAATAAATAAATAAATAAATAAATAAATAAAAGTGGAAAGGTAAAGTATCAACAGCAGAAAGATAACATACCAAAAGTAAACCAATATATATCAGTTATAACCATTAATGTAAATGGCCTCAACTCACCAATTAAAAGAAACAAACTGGCAGAATGGATCAAGAAATAACATCCAACCATGTGTCATATACAAGAAACCCATTTAACCCAAAAGGAAACTCATAGACTGAAAGTCAAAGGATAGAAAACAATGCTCCATGCAACAGGATCCACCCCCACAAAAAAAAGCAGGGGTAGCTATTCTGTTTGAAGACAATGTGAACTTCAAACCAAGAGTGATCCAAAGAGATAAAGAAGGCCACTACATACTAGTTAGGGGAAAACTTCAAGAGGAAGAGATAACAATCTTAAATATACAACTACCCAATTATACAAATATTAACAGAAATGAAAAATCAAATAAGCAACAACACAATTATAACAGGAGACCTTAACATGCCATTGACACAAAGGGACAGATCAACTAGCCAGAAAATCAGCAAAGAAATAACAGAACTGTATCACACCTGTGAACAAATGCACTTGGCGGATGTATACAGTGTTCCACCCAACTATATCAGAATATATATGCTTCTCAGCAGCACATGGAATGTTCTCTAAAATAGACCATATACTAGCCCACAGAACATGCTTAAGTAAATGCAAAAGAATTGAAATTATCCCATACATGTTGTCAGATCATAGAGCCATGAAACTAAAAATTAATGGCAAAAAAACAAAACAAAACTGCAAAGACCCCACAAACACATGGAAATTGAGTAATACACTCATGAGCAATCAGTGAGTCACAGAGGAAATTAAGGAAGAAATTAAACAATACCTACAAGCAAACAAAAATACAAACACATCTTATTAGAACCTGTGGGATGCAATGAAAGCAGTCCTCAGAGGAAAATTTATTGCAGTGAATTCCCACATCAGGAAAACAGAACCACACAAATAAACAACCTGATGCTACACCTCAAACATCTTGGAAAAGAAGAGCAAGTCAAGCCCAAAGCCAAAAGAAGGGAAGAAATTATAAAGGTCAGAGCAGAAATCAATGCAATAGAGACTAAAAAAACAATACAAAGAATCGATGAATCAAAGAGTTGGTTCTTTGAAAGAATAAATAAAATTGATAAGCGCCTAGCCAACCTTATCTTAAAAAGGAAAGAAAAAACTCAAATTCATGCAATAAGGAATGAAAAGGGTGAAATCACTACAGATCTTGTGGAAATACAGAAAATTATCAATACCTATTACAAAAATCTCTACTCACATAGGCTTGATAACACGGAAGAAATGGACAGATTCCTAGAAACATATGAATTACCAAAGCTGGATCAAGAAGATGTAAAACTGCTGAATAACCCAATTTCAATGAACAAAATTAAAAATGTAATTAAATCCTTACCAACAAAGAAAAGCCCAGGTCCAGATGGATTCACTGCAGAATTCTGTAAGAAATTCAGTGAAGATTTAATGCCAACACTCCTCAAACTCTTCAATGAAATTGAAAGGGAAGTAACTCTCCCTAACTCATTCCTGGAAGCAAATATTACTCTAATACCAAAACCCGAAAAAGACCCAACCAAAAAAGAGAACTACAGGCCAATCTCCCTAATGAACATAGATGCAAAAATTCTCAATAAAATTTTGGCAAACAGAATGCAGCAAATCTTCAAGAAGACTATACACCATGACCAAGTGGGATTCATCCCAGGAATGTAGGGATGGTTCAACATATGCAAATCATTAAATGTAATCCACCATATCAATAGAGCCAAAAATAAAAACCACATGATCATTTCTATAGATTCAGAAAAAGCTTTTGAGAAGGTCCAACACTTATTAATGATAAGAACCTTACAGAAAATTATAATAGGTGGTCTTTACCTCAATACGATAAAAGCCATCTATGACAAACCAACAGCCAGCATTGTATTAAACAGCCAAAAACTGAAAGCCTTTATCCTAAAATCAGGAATAAGACAAGGATGTCCATTATTACCACTTCTATTCAATATAGTGCTTGGAATACTAGCAAGAGCAATTAGACAAGAGAGATAAGTAAAAGGAGTAAGGATAGGAAAAGAAGTTAAATTATCATTATTTGCAGATGACATGATACTCTACATAGACTACCCCTAAAACTCCATTGAAAGACTTCTAGTTATAATAAATATATTCATTAATGTAGCTGGTTCCAAAGTCAACACTCAAAAATCAATAGCATTCCTATGCACTAACAACAAAATCACTGAGAGAGAAATAAAAGAAACCATACCCTTCACAGTAGCATCCAACAAAATTAAATACTTAAGAATCAATCTAACAATAGAAGTAAAAGATCTATTCAGGAAAAATTATAATACCCTGAAAAAAGAAATTGAAGAGGACCTCAGAAAGTGGAAAGACATCCTTTGTTCATGAATAGGAAGAACTAACATTATGAAAATGGCCATTCGCCCAAAATTGTTATACAGATTTAATGCAATCCCAGTCAAAATACCACTAGCTTACCTCACCTATCTAGAGAAATCACTACTAAAATTCACCTGGAACCAGAAGAGACCTAGAATACAAAGGTAATTCTAAGCAACAAAGGCAAGGCAGGAGGCATCACAATCCCTGACTTGAAGTTATACTACAAAGCTACTGTAATAAAATCAGCATCTTACTGGAATAAAAACAGATCAATGGAATAGATTGGAAGGTACAACTATAACTACAAACACACTCAGCTACCTTATCTTTGATAAAGAGGCCAAACACATCCACTGAAAGAAAGATAGTCTCTTTAATAAATGGTGCTGGAAAAATTGTCTCTCCATATGCCAAAAACTAAAACTAGACCTATGCCTATCACCATGTACTAAACTAAAGTATAAATAGATCAAATATCTAAATATTAAAACAGAAACACTAAATCTGTTGGAAGGCAAAGTGGGTAGAAATTTTGAAGACATAGAGGTAAGTAGAGAATTCATGAATAAGAATCAAACCACATGCAAAATACTTCACAGAATCAATAACTGGGATCACATCCTATTAAAGAGTTTTTGCATGATGAAAGAAATCTCCAGCATAGTGAAAAGAAACCCACAAATTGGGAAAAAAAATCTTAGCAAATTTTACCTCAGGCAAAGGGCTTCTGTCTAGAACCTATTAAGAATTTAAAAAAATCAGATCCCTAAAATTCAAAGACCCATTCCAAAAATGAGCATCTGAGATGAATATAGAGTTCTCAGATGAAGGAATACAAATGGCAAATAAATATATTAAAAAATGTTCAGCATCATTAGTCATTAGAGAAATGAAAATTAAAACAACACTGAGATTCCATCTCACTGCTGAAAGAATGGCCAGGATAAAGAAAACTACCAACAACAAATGCTGGAGAGGATGTAAGGGAAAAGGAACTCTTCTGCACTGTTGTTGGAAGTGCAGACTGATGCAACCACTGTGGAGGTCAGTCTGGAGGTGCCTCAAAAAGCTTGGATTGGAAGTCCCATTTGACCCAGCTATCCCACTTCTGGGCATATTCCCAGAAGAACTGAAAACATCATACCACAGCGATATATGTGCATCCATGTTTATAGCAGCACAATTTGTAATAGCCAGATCTTGGAAATAACCTAAATGTCTGTCAACTGAGGAAAGGATAAAAAAGATGTGGTATTTTTATACAATGGAGTACTACTCAGCTATAAAGAATGATCACACTGAGATATTTATAAGTAAATGGATGTAACTTGAGACCATACTTACAAGTGAAATAAATCAAATTTACATGTGTAAATACTGTATAGTCTCCCTAGTGTAAGAAATGGTAAGAGTACATAAGAAACAAAAACTCAATAAATACAGTGAAAGGATAAGAATTGGCTTGAAGGGGAAAAAATAATATCTCAGGGAAAAATGAAAAAGTAAGGGAAAAGAAAAATATCTAAAATTAAATGAACACACTTAGGATAGCTAAGATGATTGTGCTACAAATTCTATAAGTTCTTGGAACAAAATAGTTAACATTCATAGGATTGGAACAATTGTGCATATTATTCTTTGGTGATCTGAGGAACTCTTGAAGATCATTATGTAAAATAACAACCCTAGTTATGCTCCTAACACCTTTTTTTGAAGGCCTATATTGTCAGTGTTTTGGACTCTTTGCTATTGTTATGTCTTTTTTGATTCATGTTTTTCTAGGAATTTATTTTGTATTGTTTTGTTATGTTTTTCCTTCTAATACAGAAAAAGATAGGTTTACATGTGGGGACTCATACATGCATAGAACTTCTCCTAAACAGTTTATGAGAATCGATTATATAATGCATGATGGAATGAACAGCTACTTTGAAGAAAAAGAGACACTAAGGTACCCAGTGCTTATTCTGTAGTGTCATGCTGTGAAATCCAGCAATACTATTATTCTTTGTTCAGAGTGATTTTAGTCTGGTTTGTATTGTTTAATTTCAACATACATGAAGATATGGACAGCTATTTTAAAGAGAATGAGAGACATTATGGCAGCCATTGTTGATTTCCCTATTGTCTGGTTTTGAAGGCCTAAAATGCCTTCATCATTCTGTTCTAATCAGTTGAATACTATTTTGTTTTGTATGAATTCATTGTGTATGAAGATATGGACAACTATTTAGAAGAAAACAAGAGACAATATAATAGACAGTGATGGTCTTCTGTTGTCTTGCTTTGAAATCTGTGTATTTTACATTGTTTTCTTCTGATCTGCTTTGTTTTGTTTTGTTGTGCTTAGTTTTACCCTCTTTAAAATAAAATAAAAATAAATAAATACAGACATATAAGCCAGGTGGCATCTGTGCAGTCCAAGAAGGGCGTATGGATTGAGATCCGCAGAGTCAAGGTGATGGCTGTGTTGTTGACAGCACAGGGATCTTACACTGCCTGGTAATCCTCATTGGGTGTTTTTACCAGGAGGAGAGGAGTGTTCCAAGGTGATTAACAGTTCATCAGAATCCCAAATTGCTTTAGGTGGCTGGTTGTGTGGCTGGATGCCCATTTGTGCTTCCTGTGACATAAGTTATAGGAGCATGGTTGATGGTCAGGCCCAGAGACAAGTCTTTAGCCCATACCTCTAGTAGGAGACATTTTAGAATTTCCAGATTGTAGTTACCTGCCTTAGGATGATGTAGGGTTAAATAAGAGGGAGGCTGACTAGCTTGGTGCCTTTAACTTGAAAAGGAGGTCTCTTCCCAGAAGTGTTATGGGGTATTAAGGAATATACAGGAATTCATGTTTGGTGAGATGTCCTCCCAGGCTTCAAGTTTGTGCCTAGCAGAAGGGGCAAGAGACAAGAGTCTCAGTTGTCCTGGTGATGATACTGTGGGCTCCCAGTGGCCTAGATGAAGAAAGGAGCCCAGTCTGGCCTAGTCTGAGCCCACCAGAACAATGAAAGAGTTTTCATCTGATTCAGGTTGAAGTTTTTTTTTTTTATTTAAAGAGAAAAAAAAAACATGTAAAGGGTAGAGATAATACAGATTTCAAAAAAAAAAACAGTAAGAAATCACTCATTGATAAATTACATATTGTCCTCTTAGAAATAGTTGTTCAAGTTACAAAATTAAAGCATACAAAGTAGATATTCAAACAGTGGACTGTAAACAGCTATGCATGCATGAATCTCTACATGTATTTCTATCCTTTCTGTATTACAGGGAAAAACAAAACATAACAAGACAAAACAAAACAAATTCCTATAAAAACATTAAACCAAAAAGTCGTGTAAAACCACAGTACAAGGTGATCTACAATGATTATAATGTTGTTTCTTATTATGTTCAATAGAATTGTCTATATTATTAGGCATAATTGAATATAGCAGCATAATTAAATATAGCAGTACATAACAATATTAGTAAAAATAAAACATTGTAGACAGTATAAAACTTCTAAGGGTAGTAATAATCAACCCAGAGTGGATATTCTAGTGAATCTTGTCATCTTCAGTGCAGTTACCTATACTCTCAGACTTGATACTATCAATCATAACAGCTTTGAATAAAATCTATCAATACAAAATGGCAATCCAACAAACCAGATTTGATTATGATCAGTCATGGTAAAACAGTGTAGGTTACACAGAGCTTTATATTGTTAATAGGAAATTAAGGATGATTACTGTACTATATCCTGTTATTTTCAGGACAATTGTCTGTGCCGTCAAATCTAGTACAGGTAGAATGACTGGAACAGAATATAATACATCTAAGCAGAGTGGTATGAGTAATGTGGGTTTTAAATCCTGGTGCACTATTAACAATATAGTGTATCAAGGCCATCTGTGTTACAGATTCTAGTTATCCTTCTCTGCCTCATTTCTGCTATGCTATTTTTCTGCCTTTGTTTGTCTAGTTTTCTCCTTCATTCTACTGCCTGCCCTGCTCATTGAGGCCTTTCTGCCACTGTTCCTAAAATTCTGGTATTTTTTTCTCTCTCTCTAGAATGTCCTTCAGTATTCTCTGTAGGGTTGCATTGGTGGTCACAAATTCCCCAGGTTCCTCTTTGTCACGGAAGCATCTTGTTTCTCCATTAATTTCTAGTGACAGTTTTGCAGGGTACATCAATCTGGGCTGGAGGTTATTTTCTTTTAAGGCTTGGAAGACTTTGCTCCAAGCTCTTCTTGATCTGATAGTCTGTGTCAAGAAGTCAGCTGTGATTCTGGTACCTTTCTAGGTACTCTGTTTCTTTTCTCTATATTGTTTTTATATTGAATTTCTGATATCTTGATTATTATATGTCTGGGAGTAGCTCTGTTTTGGTTGTAGGTGGCTAGAGTTCTGTATGCCTCACATAACCAAATGTCATTTTCTTTTCCCATGCTTGGGAAGTTTTCCTTAATTATTTCCTTGAATAGCCTTTGTAATTCATCTGTTTGTATTCATGCTTCTTTGTTCACATTTCTTATTCTTAAATTATAGATTCTCTTGTCATCTTCTAGCCTTTGTATTGTTACTGCCTGTTTCCTTGTTATTTTTAAGAGATCTTTCCTTTTATGATCACACATTGCAAACTCGTCTTCAAGCTTTGATGGTCTATCCTTAGTTTCTTTTAAGGAGTTTTGCCAGCTTTCAATAGAGTTTTTAATTTCCTGGTAATCTCTTTGAATCCGCTTCATGTATTCTATATTTTCTTTGTATTCTTTATCAAATGTTTCTCTCCTTTTTTTGTGTGTTCCTCCCTTCTTCCACCTGTATCTTCCTGAGATGCTTACCATTTATTACTCTACTCATGTCTTGCTTTACCTGATATAATATTTCAGTTTTGAGCTCATTTACAAGGTCCTTGAAGATATCTTTTAATGTCCATTGAAGCCATGTCTGATGTTACATGTTTGCCACCCTCAGTCTCTCTTGTTTTTCCCTCTCCTGGATCAGTGCTCTTAGGGTTCTGGGCTGGGGGCCTCCTCTTGCCTCTTTCTGCTGTCATGGTCCAGGCCTCCTCCACACAAGTGTATAGTGGAGGTCCCAGCTCCCTTCCCTGTCAGCCATGGTTCCTCTGAAGCATGCTGGTGAGGAACCTACACCGTCTCCTATCTGCTCTTGTCACTGAGGTGTAAGCAGTGGCTGTGTATGCCTGCCCCTCCCCACCGGGCCAGCCAAACTTCAGGGACCTTCACCAGGTTAGTGCATGCTAGGTGCAGGGAGTTGGTTTGGGATGGCTTATTGGGTCCTGGCCAGAGGCATGACCCAGTCCAAGCAAATCCCATGAATCTGCTCTGGGAAAGGAGCAACCAACTGAAGTCACTGTCGCTCCCAGTTCAGGCTCCTTCTGCCTGATTCCAACATGTTGTCCATTTGGTCATGCCCTTCCCATGGGGAAGGTCTCACTCCCAGCACTGACCATAGATTAGTGAAGGTCCCTTCACTGGCTCCACTCTGTTTGGCTCACCAACCCCTGATTCAGTGCAGCTGTGGCTCCTGTGAGTGGTGGCAGGAACGAGTTTGGGTGGCTCTGCTGGCCAGTGCAGATTCAAGCTGGCACAAATTCAGGCCAGTGCAAACTTGATGGGCCACAGCGAAAACACCATGTCTCATAATTTTAGCTGTTCCAATTGTAGTCCTGATGTGTTTGATGAGATTTTTTATGTTTTAATTTCTTCCTGTGTCAAGAGGATCCATCTCCATCTGTCTGGATTTCTCCAGGATGTTTTATTATGGCATATGAGTTGTTTCTCCTGGGAGGATTTGTATTTTGTTGCTCATTGATCAGCAATCTTTAACTCCTCCCTCAGGTTGAAGTTTTTGAGAGCTCTTATCTTTTAGTCTGAATGGGAGTGTCCATAGCCCTTATAACTTGCATTTTGGCCTTTGGCCAGAGGGTGTGGTTGTCTATCAGACTGGACTTTCTTTCTTTTCTTTTTTTTTTTTTTTTTTTGGTACTGGGGAATGGAACTCGACTTTGTGCTTGCCAGGCAGGCACTTATGCCACTGAGCTAAATCCCCAGCCCCTAGACTGGACTTTCTTGTGGGTGTCAGGTGCTTTTTGTGCAACTAAGGCTGCAACTACCATCTATAGATTTTTAGGGGCCTTTGGGTAAAACGGGTATAGACCTGTAGGCTTTATAAAATCTCTCATACATGTCTTAAGGACTTTATCAGCCTTCGGGGTAACAGTAGTAGCATTAACTTATTGATGGGCTTCCCCCCCACCTTTGATGCCTTTGAGAAGTGCTTGAATGGGTTGCTTTATTTTTGCTGGCTGGAAAGCTGGTTTAGTGAAAGCTATAGTGAAGTCTGCAAGGCAGAATTCTTAAGTCTTGTTCAGGCTCAGAGAGCAGCAGTTTCATTTTATTTTAGCCCTGTAATTACCAGAAAAGCCTTTAAAAAATTTTTAGGCCTGCAGTCATGGACCATGGGTTTTGACTAATAAGTTCCCATTTTTTACTCCCTCCATGTCTGTCATGTACCCTTGAATGATGGTGCAACAGACAAAAGGTGGGTGTGTCCCTCAGAAAGAGTGAGGCCAGTCAGATGCCCACCTGGCTACTTGCCTCTTTGCAGTGTTGGGACCATCTGGACTAATGAGAAGTATCAGCATGTTATCCTTTTTGTCCTTTATTAGATGCACCCAAGGTTGGGGCCCAATCAAGCTCTGTAATTTGGAGTGAGAATCCATTTCCTCACCATGGGGTACAGATGGAGAAGCCTATTTCTTTTGCCATCCATTAAAAACACTCACACAGTCACTCAGCAGACATTTAGAGGTTAAACTTCCAGCCCCCTTTCCTGGAGAGTGGCCCTGGCTAACAAGAATTGATCTGGCTCTTCTGCTTGAGCTGAGCAAGAGTGACAGATAGACTAACTGGGGTGCCCTTGGGAGTCTTAGAGGAATCTGGTAGGCAGGTAGGCAGGCAGACTATATCCTCCTCCCTTTTAGGTCCAATGTGAGCCACTTGAACAGGGAGCCAAGGTTCCTCCTCCAGACCTCCAAGTAGACTTGAGAAATCTTGAGGGTGTCCTTTAGGTTAGGTTCCCCTTAGAGGCCATTCTCTTGGCAGCTCTGACAGAAGCCTGGTACACCTCCCCTGCTCCCACCTCTCATAAGAAGTGGCCAGGAAGCTCTCCCTGGGACATACATCAGTGGGAAATCCAAGCCCATTTTTAACATGGCCAAGCCCCAGTAACCTGTGATTAATACAGAAAACCTGCCTGGAGTTTTCCCCAAAGCAATAGCAGTCTTGATTTGCAGCCTTGTCATTTCATGGAGAAGTAGCATCTGTCGATCAAGCAACCACTTCTCCCTATTTCTGTCAAACTGCTGTCCTGACAGCTGCAGTGGTCCTTGACATCCCACCACTCTCTGGGGGTTCTTCCCTGACTGCAGCAAGCTTCATTTCTAAGTAAACAACAGAATTATATTTGGACAAATCAGTAAGCTTGAATTAGAAGGCTTGAATTTGGATCAATTGGCAGGCATGGATTCAACCAGAAGTTTGAATTTGGACAAATCACAGGCCATGGCAGCAGAACTCTGCTCTGCTCCTCCAGATTGGTATAAGTGGCCTTTTTCTCTTATAATGCCCTCCTTGTGCTGCAGCAAGGCTTTGTCTAAATAAAGCCTTGGTCTGGTGGTCTGGTGGTCTAGTAAATCTACTTATGATTTATTTCTTCAGTAGTGTCAGCTCAGAATGTCCTATAAATCTATTCTGGATTGGTATCCCTGGTAGTGTGGGCTAAGTAGTTGCTAAAATAGTAATACAAAAAATCATAAATACCAGAGAATGTTGCCCTGAAGAGTCCTAGTGACTGGAAAGGAGACCAGTGGCCAGTGAAGATCAGTGGCAGTAATTAACTGCCAACTGCCTCAGCTGGTGGCAGCAAATAGCAGAAGCAATAACTAGCAATACCAGGAAGGGATAGTAACTGGTGGCACTGACCAGTGATGACCAGCATTAACTAGTATCAGCTAGTAGCATCATCTGATGGTGGCAAAGCCTACCAACAATACTTGGTAGTCAGGGGCCCACTGGTGTAGGGTAAGGGTTATAGGCACTTTACCATGGAGGGCTGATAATCACTGGTACCCAAAACCCAGAGCTGCAATTTTTTCATTTATGATTTCATTCTGAATCTAGCAAAAGGACATTCAGTTGATTAGAACATCATTATTTCTGTGTTGGGTTGAAGTCCTGGTGACCTGATTAGGTAATGTTGGGCCACTACTCTCAGAAGCAGAGTAAGAAAACACACACACACACACATACACACACACACACACACTACAACCAGGAAGCTGAATTCTACTTCTTGGGAAATATGAAAAAGATGGTCTCTCCTCTTTTTAAAAAGCATTGTTTTAGAATAAATGGTCTTTGTAAATGTAACACATTTGCTACCTTACAGCCAGTACTGTCTTCTCAAGGAGCCTCCTTTTGTGGACCCATCTGGGAAATGACACCCTAACTCCCAAACCCTGGAGGTGGAAGGAGCCTAATTTGGGCTCTAAGTAGCAAATGTAGCTCCTGTCATGAAGATAAAAGTCCTTTTTCATTTTACCTGAAACCACTTGAAAAACTCAGATGGGCAGATGCCCTGAATGAATAAAGGGTGAACACTGCATGACCTGTGGTGCAAGTGAATTTCTGCCTGAGAACTGGTTACTATTAGTCAAGAGTGGAGTGGCTGATCCTCTCAGCTGATGGCCTGTCATAAGTGAGCATCATAGTCTGGTGTCATTGGGTTTGAGACCAAAAAATAGAGAGGTTAAGTGGCTTTTCCGCAGTAGATCTGACTGGTTTCCTTTGCTTATAGAATGATTTTTTTTTAGTTCTTATAAAAGATAAACTTTATCTTTCATGTTATCAAGATATTGAACAATGAAAATGATTTTAAAGAATTCTGTAGAGAAGTATTAATAGAACTTGTCTTAATTACTTTTTTGTTGTTGCTGAGACAAATATCTGACACAGTCAAAAGAGGAAAGGGTCCTTTAGCTCACAATCTGTAGAGATTTCATTTCATAATTGGCTGGGTCCAAGACAGGGTGGCACGGCAAACAAGCATCACAGAGGAAAAAAAGTTCATGGCAAAGCAAACAGGAGACAGTAAAGCAGAGAATTAGCAAACAGTAAAGAGCAATCCTCTTTTTGCCCTTTATATTTTACCCAGGCTACACACCTTTAGAGCAGGTAGTGCTCACACGCAGGTATAGCCTTCCCATTATCCACTCCCAGAACTATACCAAACCAATCAGTGCATTAAATTAGTTATTACACGCCTTTGATTCCAGCATTACACACTTAATCCAAGCATCATACACTCTGGATCTAGCTACCTCTGAAAAAGTTTCACCTATGACCATATGACCGCTTTGGGGGGACATCTAAACACAAGCCATTATACATGGATTTAATATTGCCTCCTCACAGGAGAAATTTCTTTTATGCTATCTGGGATCTTAATTATTATATGTCTGGGTGTAGATTTATTTTGGTTATGACTGTTCGGTGTTCTATACACCTCACTTTATCTGTATATCAGATTCTTTCCCCATGTTTGGGAAATTTTCTATAATTTCTGTGAATAGTTTACTGATATCATTCGCGTTGACTCCCGCACCTTCATTGATGCCTATTAGTATTATTGTTTCTCACTGTGTCATCTTGAAGCTGTTGAATTATCATTTCATGCTGCCTTATTTTTAAAAGTTCTATCCTTTCATGATCTCTAACTGTAGTTCTATCCTCAAGGTCCAAAATTCTACCCTCAGCTTCATTTAAACGGTTTTGCCAGCTTTCAATAGCATTTTTTATTTCTTGGCTATCTCTCTGAATTTGTTTCATGCATTCTACTTCTTTTCTATATTGTTCATTCAAGGTTTCCATCACTTTCTCATGCTCCTGTACTTTTTTTATCTATGTCTTAACTGGCTATGCTGAGCAACTCCTTTATTAAGGTTTCAATGTCTCCTGTACTTGTTCCTGATGGACTAGATGTTTGAGATTTCATTTTGTCATTTTCACCTTTTGAGCTAACATTTGGTCTTTCAGTCTCGCTAATCCTAACTGTTGATGGTGCATACCCACACTCTTGCCAGGCTCCTAAGGTTCTATGGCTGGGTCGGGACTTTGCTACTGCTCCTGTTTACTCACTGAAGTTCTCTATTTTAAGGGCAAACTCACCACATTGATGCAAGTCCACTGACGTCCTCTATTTGGACGGTGGGTTACTGAGTCTCTCAACAGTCCAGCAAGGTTAATCCACTGGAAGGGCAGCCAAAAATCCAGGGAGGAGGAGGGGACCGTCAGCTACCCCTAGCTGGTGGAGGGTAGGGGAAGGAGTGAGGCAGTTGTCAGCTGACTCCTAGCTCCTAGGAGGGCGGGGCAGGAGTGAGTCAGTTGTCAGCTGACTCCTGAGTCTGTGGAGGGCGGGAATAGGAGCAAGGCTTTTGTCTGCAGGCCTCCAGGTCCCTGGAGGACAGGGGCGGGGATAGGG
>PVLA01010138.1:0-66858 GCA_004027455.1 Hydrochoerus hydrochaeris | reverse complement strand
AGTCAACTCCACTGTGTTGAGAGCCGATCTCTCTCCTATCTTTCAAAAGCCACAGATACTGCATAAACTGCTGCCTCTGTCCCTGTTCTCTGTAAGTCAGAGTTTTGGCAAACACTCTATTCCAGCACAGCAGGAATTACTAGTATCCACCAGGAGGAGTTAAGAATTCCTCATTTCCACCTGGCAGGTGAATGAATCAACTCCAGAATCCCATCATGAGAGTCTCTTTCTCGCATCCCTCTTGGCACCAAATGGCTTAGGTCAGGTACCCTGGTAACTGACTAAGAGGTTTCTTATGCAAATGACTTAGTGAGTGTGTGCTCTCAAGTGAAACTTGTGAAGCTCAAGGAAGAAGAACACAGCAGAGGAAGAGGCTGACGTGGGCTCAGCTGAAATCTGGCCTGGGTCTGATCCCTTCAGGGAGATGTATCCCCAGAGTCTAGAAGTCCCCTTGATCAAGTGGACTGAGCACTTCTATCAGACCCTCGTTAACCCTGCACCCTGCATCCAGGAAGGGTGATGTAACCTGCAGACACAGGGAATTTTTATGACAAGTGTGGTGCTTGGCCGTCATCTGCCAACATTAGAGAAGCTGGGGCAAAAACATCTGGGCAGAGCATCTCCGGGTTCATGCAGGACTTTGTAACACCTGCTGTACCTCTCAGCTCTGCTCCACTGTGCATGTGTTGAGAGAATATCCAGTTTACCTTCCCTGAGCTTCATATTGTTCGCATCTCCTAATGTCACCATTTTCCTAAAGGACACATTACTGTGTCCTTACTAAAATATCTTTTAGTCATTCTTCTAGAAGCAATTCATTTTTAATAATGCTAGAAGGACGGTTATTAGTCTTGCTGTGTTACTATTTCCACAATTGTTGGATTCAGGTTGATCAAATTGTGAAAAATTGGAACTGAATCCAACAGAAAGACTGACACCAAATGCCTTAGGTCAGGTACTCTGGTAGCTGACTAAGAGGTTTCTTTTATTACAATGGCTTTTAATAACAGGGTAATGATGGTTTTATAAAATGATGCTTTTGTTCAGTTATTTGTTTCTCCTTGACTATGTTTTGGTAAACTGTGCCTTTGAAGAAACTTTATCATGTCATCCAAGTGATGAATTTGTTATCATAAATTTGTTTATTATATTCTTTGTTTAAGTTGCAATACATGTGTTGATGATCCCCAATGTTGGTGTCTTTTCTTTTTTCCTTTATCAATCTGATTAGGAGTGCATTGTTTTTATTATTGTTGTTTTTGCAGTTGTTTTGTTTATTACTTTTGTTTTCCATTTCCTTGATTTCTGTTATTGTCATTACTATTTTTTTATTCTTTTTACCTGCAGTTCTAGTTCATTCCTATTTTCTAAATTGTAAAAGCAAACACTTAAAACAGTTATCTGAGACCTTTCCTGTCTTCTGATATAAGTATTAGTTAATTCTATAAATTTCTTTCAAAGTACATTTGCAGGGGCTGGGGAATTAGCTCAGTGGCATAAGCATCTGCCTTGCAAGCAGGCGGTCATGAGTTTGATTCCCGGTACTGATTAAAAAAAAAAAGTACTTTTGCTTTTAACTGAAGCTTTTAATGTGTTATATTTTTTTACTTCATTGTATTAAAATATTTTCTAATTTTCTTTTATGATTTCTTCATTAAGCTAGAGGTTAACTAAAAAGCATTATTTATTTCCCCACATTTGAGATTTTTCCAGATGACTTTGTTTGATTTTTAGTATTATTCTACTGCAACTAGGAAACTAGTTGCTCTGTATGGTTTTAATTTTCTAAAATTTATTTCATTAGTTGAGACTACTAAATTTTTGGCACAGAGTTTATTCATATTTGTGAGTGATTTTGCTATTGTTGAGTAAAGAATTCTATAAACATCAGTTAGGTCAATTTGGTTAATAATGTTACGTGTCTTTTGTGCTTCCTGATTGTTGCCAACTTGTTCTAACATTTTAAAGAAAACCGTATTGTAATCTCTAATATAACTGTGACCTCCTCTACTTTTTCAGTTTTATTAGTTTTTCCTTCGTTTATTTTGGATCTCTCATTAGATGTAGACATATTAAGAATTGCTATCAATTCTTAATAATTTACCTTCTTTATAATTAGGTAATATTTGTTTTCAAATCCAGTGTTAGTGCCTGTTCTAAAGCCTACCTTAGTATGAATAGCAATTTCTAGTTTGTTATTGTTTTTAGTCATCATTTGGTATCCCTTTCCTTCAATCTAGCTGTGTTGTTTTTATTTAAATTGGATTTCTTATAGACAATCTGTAGTTTTGTTAATTGAAACTGACAATCTCTGTCTTTTAACTGAAATGTTTATACTATTTATATTTGACATAGTAATTGACATGGTTAGGTTTCAATATACTGTGTTCCTGCTTATTATTTGTCCTATTGGTTCTTTCTTTCACTTTTACTCCTTTCTTTTTCCTTTTTATGATCCCCTTTTTATCTTTTCTTTGGGTTCATTAGTTATGTTTCTCTAGTTTTGTTGTTCTTACTTGTTTTTTTTTTTGTAGTGCTTACTCTAGGATTTGCATTGCATATTTTTAGCTGATCAGTCTACCTTCAACTCTACATGTGGTATGAGAATGTTTCATCTATTTCCCCTTTAGTCCTTGATGCTATTGTTGTTATTCATTTTACTTCTGCACATGTTAGAAACCACATGAAGAATGAGAAAAAATGGTTTAAAAATATTTTCCATTTCCGATGCTCTTGATTCACTCTTAGTCTCAAATTCTCCACTGACATTAGTTTCCTTCTGTTTTGGGAACTCATTTTAACATTTCTTGTAGTGGAGCTCTGCTAGCTTTTGTTTATATGACATAGCCTTTATTTTTGAGAGATAGTTTCGGTGAGAATGCAAATATAGGTTGATTTTTTTCTTTTAATAATTTAATGATGTTATTCTATAGTCTTTTGGCATAAGTCATAAATTTTTTTTGTTGTTGCTTTGTTTTGTTTTGTTTGGAACTGGGACTCAAACTCAGGTCCTTGCACTCGCCAGGCAGGTGCTGTGCCACTGAGCTACATCTTTGGCTCTTATAAATGTTTTTTGATAAGAATGTGTGCTAATGCTACCTTGTTCTTCAGTATGTAAAGTGTGTGTGTGTGTGTGTATGAATATGCATATAATTATCCTCATTATCTAAAATCTGCTAGATTCCCTGAGTCCAGACAGAGACATTCTTGATAGAAGGTTTAAGTGACAAGAGATATCTAGTTATTTAGATCAATTTGTTTCTGAAAGTTTAGCTTGAAAATGGCAGAGTTAGGAGCAGAGAAGTTTCTCTGACAATTCTTGCCTTAACCAAGCCAGGAAAAGACAGTACATTCAAAGGGTTTAATGGAAGAAGGATAAAAGAAAACACTAGAATTGTTGGGCAACATTAAGGAAACCAGTAAGAATCCAAATGCCGTATCAATAGAAAGCAGTTACCTTCCCTAGACTTATAACAGTGTTACTCCCAAGGCCTCCATGATAACTAGAGTCCTGGCAGGGGAGTGGCCCAACAGAGTCTGTCAGCTGCTAAGGTTGACAGAATCTAAAGGAGTGGAGGTTCTCTAGAAGCTGATCCAGAGGCTGATGTTCATGCATAAATGAGTAAGTGCAACATACATTAGAAAACAGAGAAAACAAAACAAGGAAGGAGACAAAGCTTTGCAAGAGTGCACATTCAAACCAAACCCAGCTGTAGTGTAACTCTGCAGACTGTTTTGGAGTAAAATCATAGGTCAGTGTCATCACATGCAAGAATTGTCCCACCTAATGGCAAGGGAACTGGCTTCTGTCCTCTCACAACAGTCAGTGGCTAATTCTCAGGGGAGCTTACTCCCCCAGGCACTCTGCCTCTACCTAGTAAGTGAAGTGAGTATAAAGTTCAAAGACACTGGTCTGAGGAAAGATGCAGGTATCAGCCAACAGAAGCAGAGGTAATAGCACTAAGAAATAGTCATACAGAAACAGGCACGGGGTATAGCAGAAACAGTAGTCACACAGTAGGGGAAGAAAACCCAAACCCAAAACACTCACTAATTGAGCTCCCACTGCTGTGTCCAACTAGAAGCCAGAGGGCAAGAAACTCAAGATGATGCAGCTGTAAACATCACCTTTTCAGCTCATAGAGTGACACTGGAAGTTGGTAAATGGAATTAGAGAACAAAAGGAGAATTAGAGCATCAGGCTCAGATTCACAACCACATACTTATCTATTTGGTTCCCGAGATCAAATAGTGATCGATCCTTTGAGAGCAAGACATACTTAGGTGTGTGTGCCATGTATGTAACTAACATTTACTGGACTAATAACTATAAAAAGTAGTGTGGGTTATACTCTTAATGTTACTTTTGTGATTGTAGAGCATTCTCTCTGAATTAATTTCTCCTTTATGAAATTTAAAAAAAACAAAAATGTGCATATTTCCTATCTCTAGCTGGGAATTGTTAGGACCAAAAAAAGAAAGAAAAGAAAATGCTAAATAGTTGAAACGAAAAGAATCACCTCTTTTGAATCGTGTTTAATACTTGAAAAAAATCTCACCAGTTTTTTTGTGTGTTCATGTTCCAGGTACTCATGAAATCAAAATAAAAAGATCTTTTACTAATAACTTTAATGAATTTGAGTCTAAAAAGTAAGTTGATCAAAAACCATCAATATTTGTGATCTTGAGAAATCCTCAACAAAAATCATTGTTAGCTGTTTTTTTGAGCATTTTGCATGTATTTAATCACTGCTTCTCTGAAGTTTGTCACTAACTCTATGGCTAAAGAGAATTCATGGTTAAAGTGTAGATTCAAAACGCCCAAGGTGAGCAATTAAATTTATACTAAAAAAGATGGATCATATATAAAGTTTTGGGAGAGACTTTGATCACATCCTTGATGTTTCAATGCAACTTTCTGGAAACTTTACCTAAGCCTAAGCTGTTTCCTAAGCCTCAAAATGGTATTTCTAAAATGTGGGCTCTTTCTAAATAGACCTAAGTATGTGCTCATATAGGTTTATATGGACCCAATGCTGTGTATTTGTCAGATCCTCCTTTTTGTGCCAGTAACAGAAAAAACTCAACTCATATTATTTTAAGAAGAAATGGAGATGTAAATGAGATGATGCATAGTTTAGGATCTCTGACTGGCCCTCTGTCCAAGAACTCAATGTTCTATTTTTCCATCGAGAAGGAACTCTTTGGATATATGAATATCAAATACGCTGAAGATCTCAGAGTCTACTTACAGCAGATGAACAGCAAACTGTTCAGTGACTAACCGACCACAACACCTGTGCCCAGTTTGGGACCTCTGGTTGATGTGACCATTCTGAATTGTAAGCCCACATTTGAAATCAAGCTTGAAGAAGTTTGAAAAAGTTTTCTGTGGTAAAATATTGTAAGTGAAAATTAAGTATGTCGTGTCCATTGTTCCTAGATCATGGTACATGGAAATATCAATGACATTTTCTTAAAAGCACAAGATTCACTTCTTTGAATTGGATAAACCCCTCATGAACAAATTACAGGGAACATTTCTGGCCAAACGACAAATGTATTCATGTGAGTGATGCCTCAGATTGGTAATTTGTAAAGAATGCTCATTATTCTTCATTACCAGTTATTGATAAGTTTTTATTAATTATAATAATATTTTGTAAATCTGTAGATTCTTTTATTTCTAATTTTCAAAGTGCTCTACAACTAGTGATTAATTGCTTTAATATCATAGGGACAAACTCAAAAGTAACTTTCAGCAAACTTGCTCAGAAGTTTTAGATTTAGCTAGGCTTTGTTGCCTGAACTCTTGGAATGAGAAGCATCTGATTCTTTAATTGTATGCATAAGGGATCCAATATGGGGAACCTCTTCATATTCTACCAAAGGAAGAAATTCAAGAGAAAGACCATAAATGGTAATAGCATTTACAGATGATTTCCTTGTTGAGTAAACCAGAATCTGGGTAGACTTACTGTGAAACATGTTCCTTTGGTTTCACTGATGTGCTCAATATCAGCTTTCACAATGGAAAGAGGGGCTGTCTCCAGCAACTCAACCTCCTCCGTGCAGAGGTGAGCTGGCGTGGTGTACCCAGCCCTAGTGATACAGAGGAATGAAACTCCCAACCTATGTCCGCGAGTTCCTGTTCTCTAAATTCGAAGAATGAACTTTAGGAGCAATAGAGGTTAAAAGTAGAATATATTTATTGAGAGAAAGAAAGCTTCTGTCTGAAGAGAGACGGAAGGGGTCCCGAGTGGGTTGCCCAAGACTGTCTTTTCCAAGGATTTTTATAGAGTAAGACTATGGGTTCAAGGTGGGGGAAGACTGGGAACTCACAAAGCAGAGGGGCATAAGGTGGGACAGAACTATAGTTAGCCAATAAGATCAATAGTTCAGGTAAAATTGATTTCATGAGGGACAAATGGGAAAGAAAGTCACGTAGAAAGTGGGCCTTCTTGGAGCTGTGACCTTTCCTCCACGGGGGATGGGATAGTGACTCCAGGGCGAGAGAGAACTAATTAGAATATCAGGATGTAGATGCATTTGTTTGATCCTTTGTCTTGAGGCCTGGCCCACAGCAGGAGGTGTCTGTCTCCCCCACAGTTGCAAACTATTTGGGCTTCTGCACTGGCTCCACTGAGGACCTAGCCCTGTCTCACTTCCTATAATGTTTCTAACTAACTCAGCTGCCTGTAACACTAGCACCAGTGTGGGAACCAGGCTGCCATTGCTGTGCTGCTGCTCCTTGGCCCTTGGTCATCAGTGAGTCACTTTTCTTCCCTGGACATTTACTTCTTTATTTGCAAATTAAATTGCATTATTTGTGTGCCCCAAATGGGCAATCCACACAACAGTATTTGCTAGTACATCTACATTTTCTTTGGCCCACATGGTGTTTTTAAAATGCATGTTCTTTCTGCTTTGCTGTAGACCCTTCTCCCTTATTATCTTATATCCAGTCTTCTCCACTCATTTATGCCACTTTCCTGGACCCTGGAGGCATCTGAGTTTACAGTTCCTGGGTGAGATCATCTTTAATACTGCTTCCAACTCTGATGTGAAGAGCCTCGATCTGAGGGGCTACTGAGCCTCAGCAGTCAGAACTATGAAGCTTTGGAGATTTTTTTATACTTCTCAGTTTCTTTCATCTGAAGCCTGGTGATGTAATCTCCTAGACCTTTTCCTATAAATCCCCTAAAGCCACACTCTCCAGTACAGTCCCAGGAGGAGCCTTTTCTATCTTTTGTTTATAGTAAGTGATATCATACAGTTTAGATCCCTGACTATTTTCTAATTCTGTCTCCTCAATTCCTGGGGAACAGCTAAAGGCAGAGAAGCTTTTGTTAGAGGAAAGGCTTGAATCAATTATGGGGGAAAGAGAGGTGGAAAGAAAAAGCAAACACAGGGCCACTCATCCCACCTCCCAAATTAAACCAGAAAGTTAAGCTGGGAAGGTTCTTATTTCTAGGATTCTCTTTTGCAGATTTTCTAACTTCTTGATTTTTAGATCTTGCCTTTAATGATCACTTTTCTTGCTGAGTCCATTTATTGAGCTACCTAGTGGTGCTCGCTCTCCACAGGAATTTGTTCAGAGTGACCTCAGGGCACACAGCTGCTCTGAGCATCAGGGCCCAGATCCTCCTTACAAAGCGCCCTGTATTGTGGAAACTTCCCCACACATGTCTGTATGCAGGAGTTCTGTCATTAATATGCCTCGCTCACCCAGTGGAATTCATGAAGGGTGAGGAAAACAGCTTCTTTATTAAAAGCTTTCTTTTTGTAAGCTTTGGTTTCTTGACAGCTGGAATTTTCTTTTATTACTGAAAAAACATGTCTCTTAAACATGACCCTGGCATTTGTGTGTCCTCAAAGATCTGCTAACCAAATAGATAAGATACGACTTGAAGAGAGTCCAGCTACGAATCAATTTGCTTAAGTAGAATTTGCCTCACTCTAAAATTAAGAAGCTGATTCCATGAGCTACCTATAAACTGTAGTTCAAGAACTCATTCTCCTTTCTCAAATAGTTAACTTCCCCCCAATAACAAAGGCATTCCTGTTGTGGAAAATAAAGGGGATAAATAGCAAAAATTTACTGCCCAAAATTTCATTCTAGCATGTTCTCCATGGATTTTACCCTATGTATAGGCATGGTTGTTAAAATGTAGCTGAGATCATACTAGTCTCATCTCTTAGAGCTAAACTTTCCTTTTTGGGGTATTATGAAATCTCTTTAAGAGAAGAGGAAAGACTTATACTTTTAATTAGTTTTTAATAAATTTTCAGTGATCTAGAGGAGATGGGAAGATTTGTCCAGAGTAGAATTTACCTACTGAGAGAAGAGATTCAATACCTCAGAAAAATGCCATGAAATAGAATTGTACTGAATTTAATCCATGCAACTGAAAATTCAAATTCTTGCCTATGTAAACCTTAGATAATACTTTAAGGCATTATCCTTTGTCTTGAAAGCAGATGGGCATAATGTTTAGATGCTCATTGATAAGAATACATAAGAAAACTTTTGTTTTTATCTTGTTATCTCTAAGAAAATTTGTGATACTTGATGATAAGTATATATAATATATATACACTAATCCCCTAAAACAAATGTAATTATCATTATATATTGCAAACATATACCAATAAAAAAATTTGAGAAATTCCAGCGTGCCCCCCAAATCACAAGGATTTCTATGAAAAGTGGTTCTTGTGGAAGACAGGTTCATTCTAGGAAAGGCAAAGCTATTTGCAATTTTTTTTTTTATGAAAAGTAAAAAAGAGCCAGGCATGGTGACTCACATCTGAAATTCCAGATCTGAGATTCTGAAATTCCAGAATCTCAAGTTCAAGGCTCTCCTGGAAAATTTAGCAGGACTCTGTCTAATACTTGAAATATAAAAAGTACTGGGGCTATAGCTCAGTGTCAAGCTATTTCCTGGTGTGTGCCAGGCCCTCAGTTCACTCCCCCCTACCAAAAAACAAAAACAAATGAAACAAAACAAAGCAGGGGAAAATTCTTACTAACTGATTATATGCTCAGCCTCAAGCTTTAACAGATGGAACAGCACCCCTTAGAAAATAGGTGATTTGAGAAGACAGCTAAAACCAAGGTTGTTGCATCCAAGATGAGCACAGTGAGTGAGGAATTTCTCTATAAGATGGAGGGACAGCAATCTGAGGAAAACCATTTCTTCCTCTGCTCCACCTTGGTCATTTCAAGGTTTAGAGACCCCTAAATGTTGTAATGCATTGCTAGTCTCAAAGTGCAAATATGTTCAGAGGTCTTGTCCCTGACTGGAACATACATTGCAACCACTCTCATGACGGCTCTTCCACGGAAGAGTCACAGAGGTAATTGCTATTGACTCCTTTAGTGCCTTACAGCAAAACAAGAAGGCAGATTAAAATGAAATACAAAGCTGCTGTATCACGTAAGTAGCATATGTGCAATTATGCAAACTTTCTCAGAGAGCCCAGGTACATGACAGCTCTCAAAATTCTCAGCACTGAATTTATCCAGGCCTTGGGAAACAAGTGATTTGTCTGAGGCTGAGTATTTACTAGATGAGAATAATTTTCTAGGTGTGAATGCTTAAGAGCTTTGCTCTTTTTTGATGGAAAGCCAAAATTTTCATTACTTAAAAGTCAATTGTTGATCATTACCTACCAACTGAAACCTTGAGCTCATTCTGGATTTTAGACAAAGGAGTACATGATAAGAAAACTAAAGTTAGGGATAAAAATACTCCAGTCCTATTACATGTACACTGAGATTAGTGCACAAATCAGTCTGACTGATCTCCTTCCTGTACCTGTGGCAGTAAGTAATGGGAATGTTCCTTAATTTATTTTAAGCAACATGAGTATAGAAACTTCTCTTCTCTTCTCTTCTCTTCTCTTCTCTTCTCTTCTCTTCTCTTCTCTTCTCTTCTCAGTAGCCAGTGATAAACATCATTGATTTAAAATGATAGCTTGGCACTGTTCCACGTGTACGTAGGTCTTTGAAATCTAACGTGCGGGGGATGGCCACAAAATGCATCTTTCAGATACGAGTGTGGGAGCTTCACAGATTTCCAGCCTCCTCTCTTGTGCTGGAATCAATCCACTTGGGCAGAAGCTACATGCCCCATCACCTACTCTGAGCCAAAAACGGAGTTAAGCAGGAATATTGAGATAGACCGGTCACCAGGTGACCCCAGGACTCTCCATTGCCCTTGCTCAAATGTTCCTTAGATCGGCCAGATGAGATGGGAGCTGTCATAACCCAACCTCCTTCCTTTACTCAGGCCTCTTGGTTTGATGATTTTTTTTTATATACCAGGGATGGAACTCATGACTTCATTTTCATGATTCGTAACCCAATGTGCTTTCCTCGGTAAACTCTCCTGCAGGACTGTGGGTCTCCAAAGTCTCACACTGACACATTCTATCTGACAGCCGTCATCTGAAGTAAGACAAATCTTCATTATAGTAAGTTGGAAATGAACTTAGAGGGGGATTTTAACTGGTTACGTCAAGGGATTCTTTTCTTTAGCCCCCACACATGCTCACACTTAAAAGCAACCTGTTCCCCCTTCTGTAACAGTCCTGTCTCACTGACTTGGGAGCCTCTGGTAGGCCAATCACACACCACATTGTGTTTCTATGAATCACATGGTTGGAGTCATTTTCCTAGTCCAGTCTTTCAATGCAGACATCACACTAGGAATCTTCTTTGTTTTTTTATTTCCTTTTTTCCATTCATCCAGACCTACCCCATATCTGTTCTTGGATTGACTGAATGAATAAATGGATGGTTTAAGAAGGGATGAAATAAACATTTGGCTAGAAGATCTACCCCTTTCCGTGTGGTCATTTGGTTGGCTACCATGAGTGACCCTTAGTTGCTACAAGGTGAGCAATTGTTGAACAAATAAAAGTTCTGTTCACCGCGTCATACAATACAAGACAGGAAAAAAAGCTGGTTTGATTTCGGTAAGATTTTCCAGGTCATAAAATAAAATATTCTTAGGAAAGTATTAATTATTAAAGAATGTATATCAAAGGCTTACTGCATATGTGCCAAAGACTGTTCTACATTTAGCAAGTACTGTAATACACAAGACAGGTAAAGCTGTTCTCAAAGAGCTTCTCCTCCAGTGGGAAAAATGAATGTATACAGAAGGTAATTTCAGAAATGATGGGCTGTGAGGAACTAGAAAAGGCAGATGTAATACAGACTAATAAAAATTTCTGGAGAGCCAGGATTGGCAGCACATGCTTGTAACCACAGCTTTTGTGAGGCTGAGGCAGGAGGATCTGCAAGTTCAAGGCCAGCCTGAGCTACAAAGTGAGTTCAAGGCCAGTCCAAACTGCATAGAGAAACCCTGTCTCAAAATGACCAAAAGAAAAACATTAAGATAAAATTTCAGGAGGGTTGGTCAGGGAAAATTTTGCAAAGGCGTGAGCTCTGGACTAGGACTTGAATGGTGAAAAGTCAAATATGTAAATGTCTTAGAGGAGAGCCCTCCAAACAGAACAGAGAGTAAGTACAAAAGCCCTGAGGTTGAAACAAGCTTGCCATGTTAAATTAACAGGAAGTGGCCAGGGTGACTGAAACATAATGGTGAAGAAGAGTAACTTTAAGTTACTGTTGTGGTCTGAGTATTATTTAAGTATCTTCCCAGGGTCTACATGTTAAAAATTTGATCCCCAGCGTGGAGGTATTGGGAGATGGTGGAAATTTTAAAAAGTAGGAAGTCTTTGAGTCTTTGGGTATGTGACATTTCTCATCCAACAATTCGGTTGGGGGTGGCTAGAAAAGGAACAAACCTGGTCCCACCCATCCCTTATTAATGCTTTCACATGTGATAATTCCTCCTGCTCTAGCTCCATCATCTGCCTCCAGGTTCACAGCATAACCCATACTAAGCCATTTGGACCTCCGTTACCAAAGGTAACTGAGTTAGAAAACCTAATCCTGGGAATTACCTTACCTAGCAACACAGCTGGATTGGGGTGAAACCTGGGGTAACTCGCCTCAGGGGCCAGGCTTGTGCCAAGTTCCAGCAGCCTCTACTCACCTGTTCCATACGGGTCAGAGCAGAGCATCAGGAGCTATTCTTAAACCTCTACACATAGTGATCCATCTCCATTTTGGATGCAAGAATCCAAACTTATTGCTAAGTCTTGCTTATTGAAAAATTGATTTATTTAGAAAATAAAAAATATATTACAGTTGACTTAGTTACTTTATCGTTGCTGAGACCCAATACTTGATACAATTTAAAAGAAGTCTATTTGGGCTCATAGTTTGTAGAGGTTTCAGTCCATAGCTGGCTGGTTCCAAGACAGGGCAGGGGAGAAAGAGTGCAGGGCAAGGAAGGCAGAAAGGATCCTGGCTTTCCTCTTCTTTCCCTTTTTATGCCATCCAGGCTACAAGCCTATTAGTGTCACACACACACCATCAGTGTGGTTCTTCTCTCTTCAGAAAATCCATCATCCACACTCAGAACTGCACTAAACCTGCCGGTGGACTAATTCAGTGTGACACACCCATGATCGAGTCACTCCCCAAAGAAATTTAGAAAATACAGCTATGCATGAGGAACAACAACAAAAAGGATATAAACCTGCCCTCTTACTAGAGATAACACTATTTTAGTTACAGTTTTCATCATTGGACTAAATATCCAACACCCAAAATTTAGACCAGGTTTGTTTTGGCTCAAGGCGTTTAGAGGATTTGGTCCCTAGCTGGCAGGAAGGGCATGGCGCGTCAGTCATGGCCGGGAGGAGCTGCTCATGTCTTGGTGGCCAGAAAGCAGCAAGCACGGGGAGGAGCCAGGAAGACTCCGCTCCTAACAGGGAGTCAGCTGGGGACTTCTCAGTGGATTAACATGGCTGGTGCCCCAAGATTTAACCATCTTCCAGGGCCTTCCTCTGAACGTGTGAGGACCCTGGAGGGCACTCTAGATCTAGGCCTAACAATCACCATTAATAGTTAGCATTTATTTGTTCAGACCCTTTGCGTACATATTCGTGCACAAGTATTTATGTTGTAATGTTAATGACTTTGTTACCTGAATTTTACATGGAGATCCTCTTCTACATTATAAAATACTCTCTGTTCCCAAACATCACTGCCTCACAGTGACTCTAGCAGGCACTGCAGGCTGGTGGCCTAATCTTGAGCTATAGTGAAGACTGTTGAGCTTTCTGCCACAGAGAGGAATCCAGGGGTTTTTGGATAGGCAAAGGAGAGGCTTTCACAGACACAAAATAAAGGTGGCCCTAGGGAAGGCACATGTTTCTTATGAGAAACTTTGTGGCAGAAAATAAAGAGAAGAGATTACCTCCAGACTCCTCACTCAAAGCCAGCAGGTGTGGTAGCCCAGTACCAGAGCTGAGGCAAAAGGAGAAAGGGATTTAGGTCTGGGGTGGGGTAGCTCAACAGCATGGCCCTGTCTGGCAAGCACAAGGTCCTGAGTTCAATTCCTAGTTATGGATTTTAAAAAAGAAGAAAAGAAAAGAAAGAAAGAAGGAAGGAGGGAGAGAGAGAGAGAAAGAAAAAGAAAGAAAAGAAAGAGGGGCTCATTGCCAGAGACTCATCCTGTGCTGTGAGGTAGCAGCAGATAAAGTCTCTTTTCTTTAGGGCAAGCTATGCTCGCTGGCCAGCTCTGTGATGATGTGTCAGTAGTTAGGGCCACTGTCACCAGAAGTGCTTAGGTAGAGGACAGAATCTGTACCAAGAAAAGACAACTGTTAAGTTAGAGAGAAGATCCCAGACACTGAATTAGGTGTTCAGAGCCTGTGATTGGAGAGCTGCAACTCAAGCCTTGGGTTTCTATGAGCCTGATAAACCTATCAGAGTCAGGACTGCCTGTGAATGCTCGGAAGCCTTCTGACTCACCATGGCAACAGACTTCCTGCCCAAAGGTAAAAGCAGACCTCCTGCTTGGATGTCTGTCAGTGCTTCACACACATTCTCGGTGTCTGAATGCTTGTTAAATATTCCTTTCTCCTGGTTTTAATCCATTTCAAGGCATTTCAAAGGTGGAACAGAGAGGATGTCACTACCTATGTAACTAATTTTGTTTTGGCATAAGTTCTATTTCTCAAGCAAGCAACTATAACTGGGAAATTTCAAGGTTTCAGGGAATGTTACCTTGAGAATCATTTTTGCCTTATTTTTACTTTGTTTAGTAAGAGACATTGTTAGAGTTGGTTGCCCATTGTGCTGTTCAAGGTGAAGGCTAGCAAAAAAAAAAGAAAAACACCTGTGGATTTGTTTTCCTATATTGTACCTCAAGCCACAGACAATGGGGAACAATGATTTGATTCCAGGAACACTTCATCCCTGATAACTTTGTGCTGTAACCTCTGCTTTAAAGCTGACCTGATTTTGAGAAGAAACAATATTATTAATTTTGACAGGAACTTTTAGAAAACTAAGGAATGGAACGTTTTAGTTTGTGTGTGTACCCCACACTCATTCATTAAGCTTTACTCTATATGTGATAATGAAACATGCCACACCTCTACCCCACACCATCTAGGAAGGCAGGTGTGTTCCTACGCAACCATATAACTTATTACATGCTATCAGAAAAGTAAATATAAATTCTGCAAGGGACTCTGTAATTCAAAGAATCAAGGAAGACTTATTGAGGAAATGACATGAAAAATATGTAGGGATGACTGGGAGATAATTCCGGCCAGCAGGAGCTGCATAAGCCAAGTTTGAATTCCTGGTAGTGAGTTGGCTGTATTCATAAAGGTGAGAGGAAGTAAAAAATAAGACTGCAAATACAAGTTGAATGTATATTTTCTGGGTTCTTGAATATCAAGCTAAGGAGCTGGGATTTTATTCCAGCAGCTGCAGGACATCATTGGTGCAGAGAGTTAATGTGGGAACCAGAGTTGGCAGGGAAGGCATTGTGGATTGACCACTGGTGGGCAACTTGTAGCATCCAGCTGAACTGAATCAGCGTGGTGCTGGGTGTGGAAGGCCCACCTGAGGGTTGTTGTCAACAGCATAAAAAGGAGAACTGGAGCAGAAGAGGGGTGCTGTTGTTTCTCCTGGAGAAGCTTGTTGTGCTGGCTTTCCTGATACAAACTCAGCTGTGGTCATCAGAGGAGCTGGGGACCTAGTTTCTGAGGATGGCTGTGGTACTTTTCAGGGGAGCTCTGATCCTGACTTTGAGTGTCACTTCCTGGCTCCTGTGCAGACCCCTCAGCCTGATGACACAGAACCTTCATTCTGCTGATGCAGACTTTCTACCTTCCACTACTGACCTTTGGGCCTTCCTAGTGCAGATCCATGAAAGACTTGCATGTGTCGTGGGCTCTAGGCCTCCAGATGGACTCACGGAGAACATTGCTATGGGTTCTAGGGCTTCAGCTGGACTCATGCAGGACATTGCCAGGGGATCCAGGCCTTTACTTGGATTCTCTGGGTCTCTAGCATGTGAACAAATTTCCTGCACTCTTTTCATTTGACTCTTTGGGCAACCATTATAAAGTAATCCCATAAATTATGTATTCTGTATTAAGTTGTTTCCCCTGCAAACCCTGACTACAACAGACTGGGAGAAAGTGAAGGGTTGGAAGTAGGAGCTGCTGGCGCCATGCGGGCAGGAGTGAACTAGGCCTCGTTAGGACAGAGACAAGTCAGAGGCAGAGGCAGAATTTGCAGTTTGGCAGTTAATTTGATGTGTATATGTTGTGAGGCTGGTTTGCTGGCTAGGGATGTATCCCGGTGACATTCCATAGGTCAATGACTTTCAAATTTCATTGCATCAGAATCTCTTGGAGGGTCATTCAAATACAGGTCGCAGTTATCTCTCTCAGAATCCCTGATTCCACTCTCACTTGGGGCCTAAGAAATCAGATTCCAACAAGGTTCTAGAAGAAGACCATGTCATTGGTCTGATGACCAAACTTGAAGGACTTCTGCTCCAGGTCCTCTGTGGTTCACCTTTGTGACATTGCAATGGGTCAAGAGAGGCAGAGAAAGCAAGAGTCACGCAGTGAGCTGTAGGAGAATTTTCTTTTCCCCCAGATTCTTGGGGCAAAAGAAAGCTATTAGATTGAGGGGGGTAAAAAAAAAAAGAGCTCAAGAGACTGGGGTACAGGGAAGGAGATGTAAAAAGGAATTATGGGATGTTATGTACCAACTCCCCAGAGGCATATAAACATTATGTACTACAAACAGGTACTAACACATAAAAAAAGAATTTCAAAAAACTGTGTTGGCCTATAAGTTGGAACACAGAAGTTCACCAGTTAGGGCTCAGCTTTTCGTTTTACATTTTCTCTGAAAATACGCAGGTAAAAGTCCCATGGGGAGGCTGCACTGGGATGTGTGTGGTAACATCATAAACCGCAATCCTGGGCTCAAATCCCTGCTGGAGTCAATGACTTCACTTCCTGATGTCAGTTATTCTACATTAAAATTGGGATAATAATTGTTACCGGGCAGTTTTGTGGAGAAGAAATGTGGAAACTCATAGAAAGGACTGGCACTGTGCCCAGTACCCTGTGTGGCTCAGTGGACTTTGATTTCCTCCCTGCTCTGAACTTTCCTGTAGAGTGAAGTGGGCACCGCCTCTGGGAATAGCTTGCAAGGTATCCAGTGACCAAACAGCTCCTTGGCGGCAGGGGGGACAGCAGAGATCATACAGCTGTTTGGTCTTTGGACTAAACAGTGTCCTCCATAGCGCTCTGCCCTGTCAGCATACTGAATTCCCAAAGGATGTTTGAGAATTTGTTTGTCAGGTATTTTCTGCCTGCAGCAAGAGTGTTGGGAAGAGATAGGAAAGAACTGACACAGGAACCCAGAGGGAGGAATCACTGGAACAAAGAAAAGTGTTGTGTCCGGTGGAAGTTTGCTCTGGCCTGGTGGGACCCTGGCCAGAGCAGTTTTCCTGGCAGGCCTCACGGGCTTTGATTCTGGCGATGAGGACCCTGGGAACCTTGAAGGATCTTGAGAATGCAACATGTAGTCCTTGTGTTCTGGTTAAACAAAGAGAGAGGAGGGAGGGGAGGGGAGGGGGGGAGGGAGGGAGAGAGAGAGAGAGAGAGAGAGAGAGAGAGAGAGAGAGAGAGCTGGTAAGTGTTTTTGGTTTAGCAGATAAACCTGGTGTTCTAACTTCCCCAGACAGGAAGGCAGAATGTAGACTTGGCAGTGACTCGCAGAGGGAGGAGCGTCTCAGACTGCGCCCCTGGCGTGGGAACTTGGTGACAAGCGAGGCCCTGAGGCTTCCTACCACCCCCATATTGCAGAAGGGCCTGAAAAAGAGACATGCCTTCAAATCAGCCTGAGGAGCAGTGTTTCAGAATAAACCCATAAGAGAGCAGAACACCACACTGGTTTTCCTGCTCGGAGCTGTTCAAGACAAAGTTCAAGGTTCGTAGGAAGGTCGGGACCTGCTCAGTCATTTTGCAAAGGAGGTGATGGGACGCCATTGCAGTGGGACACCATTGCTTCTACTCACTGGAAGCCAGGGGTCACCACCCCCAGCTGTGATAATAAAAAATGTCTCTAGACACTGCCGGGGTCCTCTGAGGGGCAAAATTAACCTGGACGGAGAACCACTGCTCTGTGGTATTGTTCTCTAACGATACCACTAGAGAAATCCCTCATTCCTGTGTGCTGGAAAGTAATCTAAAACCCCTCCTGGTAGAAGAGATTGAAAGCAGACCATTTAGACATACTTTATGGAATGTAGTCTCAAGACTATAAAGCACTGAAAGGCAGGGAGGGAAAATGATGAAATAAAGCCCATTTTTCAGATGCAGAAAGCAAGACAGGAAATGTAGAATTTGCCTCAAACACTCAGCTGAGTCAGAAAGAAACTACTAAGAGAAACATGAATATAGGGTCTGACTTTTACAAAGAAAAATAACAATTGTATCACCAACCTTTCTTCCCCATTCCAACCTTGAGTCTTTGTGATAACAAGGAAGAAAAGTGTTACTCCTTCCACCAGCAGATAAAACATCAGGAACTGGAAGCAACATTTAGAAATGTAGCTTTCTAATGAAGGACATAATTCACTGAGTCATTAAGCACTAGAGGCTCTCACTAAAACAAAAATAGCAATGTGGGGCCACAACTGTGAAGCCCTTCACGTGCAGTATTTCCTTGACTCTCCACCAGCCTTTGGATGGGGCCCTTTCATTACCCCTTGACAGATGAGGGGCTGAAGATCAGGAGTTAGGTGACTTGTCCCAGCCAGTTGACTGAGCCATGAAGCCCAAGTTTCAAACCAGACCCTCCTTCCCGATTCTCAAGGGAGGGTAGACACTCTCAGAGCCAAGCATCTATGCCACTGCCAACGTCCACTTCTATAGGATTATCACTGTCGCAACTCGGTGTTTTCTAAGAAACACCTTTGCTCACCTCAGCATGGGTATGGGCAAGAGTACTGTGGCTCCCTCGGGGCTTCCTCTACCTTTTAAGAGGACAGGAAATACACCAGAGGATTTCTGTGCAATTAGCCAGTGTCTCAGAAATAGCAGTCTGGGTCCTGGCCCTGTTCTTGGATGAGTACCAGGGCCTCTCCTGAGCCTCTCATGGCCCACAGAAGTTGTCTCCTTCCCTGGGCCTCCAAAGTCACGGCCACCCTAGCACAAGTTCTCTCTTGACATGGTGTTTCTGTTTGCTTCTTTCATGAACCCAACCAAATAGGCCATCACTGCCACTATTTTTTTAAAAAACCTTTTATAGTATATTTCATATTTTTAAAAGGAACTTTTATGGTACTATCAGGAAATAGGACATGTTTCTCAAACTTCCTTATGTGCAAAACTATTTTCTGAGCCCTTTGGGCACATAGGACAGGTGACATAAACCTCCCTCAGGATCTGGATAGATAAAACAACAGATATAATAACATGGTTTACTCAGAACCATGCACTGTCTTACACTCATGCCACAGGGCACTGAGGACCAGAGGGTTGAGGTGACCTGTCTCAGGTCACACAATTGAGAAGGGTAAAACCTTAGAAAGATAGAGTAGGGGAAATCTTTCAATATGATGAAAAGATTTCTGCTTTCAATATAAGCTGCAGATAGGCAGCTCTGAGAGTTCAGACTTTCTTCCTTCCACAAATATTTACTGAAATCCTAGGATAAGCCATTCCCAGGAAGATGATGCTCAGGCAAGATTAGAGTGTCTAGTCTATGATTTCAGCACTGGATAGAGACATGCAATGTTATAAGAAAGTCTTTACAGTATGAAAAATTTCTCTCCTGTTTATTGTCAGCATGTGGCAAAATCCCTCCCAGCTCCCCTCCCTTTATGCCAGCAGGCAGCAGGTGGACACCCATTGTCCACTCATCCCTCAACCCACAGAGTGGTTTTGATGAACTAAAACCTCAGCATCGTGCCCACCAGAGTGATGGGAAAACAGGGGCAGACCCATTGTCAGCACAGTACAGGGCGCCTAGTGATTCAGTAAGAAGCCAACAATTAGTTGCAGCAGAAGGGACACATTTGGCTGTGTTTCTTCTGGGATTCACTGATGACCCTCAAGGCAGGAGTAGCTCACGGTTTCTTATGCGCTGTGTGTGTTGAGGAGGATAAAGCCCAGCCAGTATGGAAACACTGCAGGTTTGGGCAGAGGACTGGGCATAAAAATCTGGATCTGTAAACACCACTTAATTCCTTGGCTCTTAATTTTAAATGTATGCGTTTTCTGTCACCAGGGGCCCAGCTTCTGCTACCTCATAGGGTGACAAGTCTTCCCTCTCAGCAATAGATAGCTCAGCTACATCGCAGAAGACGAGAAACTCCTTCCAGTCATCCCAGAATTAGGCCCATCGATTTCCAGTTATAGAAGAGAGCCATTCTGGGTAACACAGCAGATGTAAATTATGTGCCTGAATTGATTATGCATTAATTTCTCGTAGGCTACTTCCATGCTATTTAAATACCCCTTTTTAAAGTTACTGTGGTATTGTATTTTAAAAACGGATTTGTTTCCACCATAGAGAAGGCTCCACATCAAGAACTGTTTTCCACATCTTTTCCTTGTACAAAAGTACCTTCACCAGTCATGAGCTGTCTGCACAACCACCAAGTACACGTTCTCATGCTGCTTTAGGATTTTTCATTTTATGAGACATCATGAGACACGAGCTTCCGCTTTCATACTGCTTTGAAGGACCAACCCAGCTGCTCTTTAGATGGGAGTCCAGGAGTGCAGATCATGGTGTTGCCTCGCGTGTCCTGCTGCATGGCGGGGCCCACGTGCTTAGTGCTTTGCTACTTGATTCAGAGCATTTAGAACCACTACATGAGGGATAAAAGACAATCTATCATCGCCATCTGCTTTTCTGTGGAAGGATAAAAATAGAGTTACCGCTGGAGTCCTCTATAGGAGACTACAATGTAGAAGTCCATACATGGAAGGATTTATAATCCATAACACAGAAGATCTTATTACAACCTTGAATGCAAGAACCTTTTTATATAAAAAGCTGTCCAGTGGGGCTAGAATAGCTCAGTAGTGCCACTTGTTCTTAGCCTGCACGAGTCCATGCATGGGCTCCATCCCCAGCACCAAAACAGGTGACCAGAGCAAGGGCTCTTCAGATGCATGGCTAGTGTTTCTTGTGTTTGGGTTGTTTGTGAGACATTTTACAAAAGGTTTAGTGAGTCAATTCCCTCGTCCCCACTTAAGTACTCAAGCACTGAGAGTGTGGAAAATGCAGTTTAAGAGAAATGTAGAAATCTGGTAGGAATTAAAGTTTCCATGAAAAGGGTAATGAATGCTGTCCAGAGGACAAATGGAACCATGCAGCATGGCACGTGCAACTGATAATTTAAAAATTGTGAGTGTCACTGAAAACTGGAACAGCTTAAATTGAATGTCCATTATCCTAAAATTACTTCAGGAGAAAGCTCTGGACTCCCAAGATAACTGCACCACAAACTGCCACATTTACCAAAGAGCAGCTCATATTTTGATTCTAGCACCACCTAGAGGAAGGAAAGAAATATTCTCCATTCTCTCTTACAGAACTTTGTGTATTAACCATTTTTCAATTATCAAAGCACTTCAAATTCAACATTCCATATAATATTCAGGCCAACTAGATTTGAGGTAGGAACTTATGTCTTTATTATACTATGGAAAAATTAATATCTCAGAATCACTATGCAAAGATTTTAGCCAATATTTTTTAATATACATTTAAATTTCATTTTCTTTTTTATTTTAAAGAAAAAAGATAAAAATAACAATGAAACAGGGTTTCAAGACAGATTAGAAGGATAGCTACAATAATTACTACATTGCATATTGTTGTCTTTGTAATAGCTCTTCGGAGTACAAGATGTCTTGTCCAAATTATATTAGCACGAACCTTCCTTTTCAATGAACTAGGAGAAACTAGCTGTGTACCTATCTGAACCCTCTTATGTATGCATAAATGCTTTCCTTTCCCCTTCTTCCTTTCTCCTTTCCCCCATCATAGTTTGTCTTTTCTTTTGAAGAGTTTCTTCCCAATTCATAATATCTATTATATACTTTGAATCTTATTTACTTGTTCAGTTTCTCACACTAGTGAGACAATATGATGTTCACAACGTATTGGTCTGATTTATTTCACTTATTAATACGGTCTCAAGTTGCATCCATTTACCTATGAAAGCCCTCAGTTTATCCTTCTTTATGGCTGAGTAGTACTACATTATATAAAAAAAACCCCACATTTTTAAAACATTCCTCAGTTTATGGGCATTTGGGTTATTTACAAGATTTAGCTATTACAAATTGTGCTGCTATAAACTTGGGTGCACATATATTGTATGACGTTTTAAAAGACCTAGAATAGCAAAAGCAATTCTGGGCAACAAAAGCAAGTCAGGGGGCATTACAATCCCAGAACTGAAATTATACTACAAAGTTACTGTGATGAAATCACCATGGCTTTGGAATGGAAAAAAAAAGCCTGAGGATCAGTGGAATGAAATAGAAGATACAGATGCGACTCTAAACATACTCAGTCACCTTATTTTTGACAAAGGAGCCAAACATGTTCACTGGAAGAAAGACAGTCTCTCTAATAAATGGTGCTGGAAAAATTGGTTTTCCAGATGCTGAAGACTAAATCTATCACCATGCATTAAAGTCAAAATGGATCAAAGATCTAAATATTAAAATAGAAGCACTAAATCTCCTGGAAGAGAAAATATGTAGAAATCTCAAAGATATAGATGTAAGCAAACTTCATGAACAAAACCCAGACTGCAAGAGAAATGTTACAAAGAATCAACAAATGTGATCTCATCCTATTAAAAAGCTTTTGCACAACAAAAGAAATCACCAACAGAGTGAAAAGACAACCCACAGAATGGGAAAAAGTTATATCCAGTTGCCTCGCAGACAAAAGACTTATATCTAGAACATATAAAGAACTGAAAAAAATCGGACCCCCAAATTCAAAGACCCATTCCAAAAATGGGCATCTGAAATGAATACACGGTTCTCAGATGAAGAAATACAGATGACAAATACATGAAAAAGTGTATAACATCATTTGTCATTTGAGAAATGGAAATTGAAAGAACTCTGAGATTCCATCTCACCCCAGAAAAAAAAATAACTATCATCAAAAAATCAACAGATGACAAATGCCAGAGAGGCTGTGGGGAAAAAGGAATCCTTCTCCCCTGTTGGTAAAAATGTAAACTGGTGCAACCTCTTTAGAACTCAGTGTGGAGATTCCTTCAAAAACTAGGGTTAGAAGTCCCATTCAAACTATTTTTGTGAGCAGAAACATTATCCATGAATTTTTAAAAAACAATATTCAAGTATAATTTAGTTGCTATAAAATTCACCTTATCGCAAACATACAATTTCTTATTTTTTATTAAATTTATTGAGTTGTGCAACCATCACCCATTCTAGTGTTAGAATACTTTTCACCCTACTAAGATCCCTGCTGTGTCTTTATAGCTCATTAATCTCCCTTTGTACCTTAGTTATCATACTATTTTATCTCTCCACAAAGCCTTTCCCATTGCATGTTTCTGAGCAATTGATCGAAATACCATCATTTTGAATCTGGCTAATTTTATTTAGCATAATGGTTGTTAGTTTTATGGATGTTGTAGCACTTATCAGTATTTCATTCTTTTTTATTGTTGAGTAGTGTTCCATTGGATTGATGTGCACGTTTAGACCTGTCAGCTTGCCAGCTGATGAACACTTGGGTTGTTTCTAGGTTTGGTTTTTTTTTTTTTTACTACCTTGAATAATGCTGTTACGAACATTTGCATGGGAATTATCTTTTTAAAAAGCAAATTTCATTAGTAAACAAGGCAGAAAATAAAATGTGTAGGAGAGTGCTTATAGAAATTGTGTGTATTGAGGAGAACAATTATGATAAGCAGCTGACTGTGCTCCCCAGAAAGGTGTCTGGGTTCTGGGTTCGGTATGTATACTGGTGGACCAAGGACCTCTTGGGATCACATTCTAGCAGAAACACAGAAGTGTGGGGAAATCATTTGGGATTTGCTTTAATGGGTTAGTGGCATTCAAAGACTGTGCTTCAGGAATTTTTTCTTGTTTGGTCAATTTAATACATTGCAGATGTGCATTTTGGTTAGCACAATCCGAGCTCGAGGACTGAACTCCCTTTACAAACTCTCCTCACATGAAGACAGGAGTCAAGGAGAACTTGGAGAAGTGAAAAGCTACGGGGTAAGAAGCAGCTGCATCCACATCCAGGCTCCGCTGATTGTAAGGCGTTGATAGGTCAGATTCCTCGTCAGTGTCCTTGGCAACAGCAGCACCTGCTTCCTAGGGCTGTCGTGAGGGTTACTAAGGTGATATGTGACAAGCAGTTCACATAGGACCGGGTGCCACAATGAGATCTGATTGATTGATTGATTGATTGATTGATTGACTTTTTCCCGAGATACCCAGAAACAATGACACTGACCTCTGTTTATTCCCCAAAATTCTTCTTCATTGGATGTTTCTGGCCTAAAATCCTGCTAAAGCAGGTATAAATTTCCTCTAGAGGTGATATAATATCTGTAGAAGTGAAACCTCATAAAAAATGTACTGCATCTCATCCAGAATTCCATAGGCTGGTAGAAAGATTTAGTGCAAATCTAAAGGGAGTGGTTAAGACTTAGGGGGGATAAACACCGGAACAATTAGCATGATAAGTTAGTAACTCATTTTACATATAAAAACGTTGCCTGAGACACTACAGAGTTCTCCCTATTTATGGAAGACAGTCAGAGGTCCTTGGGCTTAATCAAAATTTAATATCCTGTGAGGAGAAAGATAAAGAATACAAATTCTCAGTAATAGACAATATGTCAAATGCAGCAATTGCCAGGTTTAAATAGTCTTTCCCGGTGCCTTCTCCTATCAGTGTTTGCAGCCTGATTTGTGGTAAGGAGAAGGTGGCCAGAACCATATTAAGTATCTGAAGAAACAAAAGAATGAGATATATACTCTGGTCCAGGAAAATACATTCAAGGAGACAACACAACCATGATTTCTAAAGTGACAAAATAACATATTCAAGAATATTTAAATCAGAGAATTTTACACTTAAGAAAGCTTGAAGCCTCTTATTCCATTTGGGGCAGGGCAGGTGAATTTTCCATGCGCCACTCATGCCTTCATGTTCACTCGAGCAATGAAGAAAACTGAAGTCACAGTCAGTTCCAGAAATGATTCTGTTGAGAGAAGGAAGCAGTCATTGGATATGCTTGCCTGTCATCAGCTCAGTTGGTTATAGCTCAGTTAGGTAAACAAAGAAATACACATGTGTTTAGATTGTCACAGATATCTTAGGGCAAACCACACAAACTGATCAGGGAAAACCAAGTTCAGAGAAGAGCCATACTATCAGATGTTTTGGTGTACGGATTTCTGTCGTGTGACTTTGGGTTTCCCACCAAAGGCATCAGTGCTGGGGTTGAACACATGACTTGTGTGGCTCAGGGGATGTGAATAGAGTGATAGTGTGACAGTTCCAACTCTAGTCCTTAAGAGGCATTGTGTATTCTAATGCCTTCTTCAACTTCTGCCATGACAAATAAATGCTCTATTCAGCCCAGCAGCCCAGGAAGAGGAGGTGGAGGAGGAAGACAAAGAGGGGGAGGAGGAGAAGGAGGAAGGGGAAGAAAAGGAGGGAGAGAGGCACATGAAGCAGATGTGGTCTCACTCAGCCCAGATGAGCCCGCCCCAGGCGATCCAAGGTACACAAGCAAGAATAAGTAGTCACTGTTGAAAGCCTCTGGATTTTGATGTTGTCAAGAAGTGTTACTGTGACAATGACAGTGTATAGATACTTTGACTAAATTCTGCATCCAACAGCTTTCCTAGGGATTCTTGAGGTTCCTACGTGAATATGACACTCCCCTCTCTTGCTTTAATCCAGAATGTCCTCTAGCAGTGTATAGATACTATTTTACAGAGTTATTTGGAAAGTAAAGCTGAGAGAATGTTGCTCTAGAGACGATCAGGTCTTCATGTTCACCGTTCCTCTGTGAATGAGTTTCCACAACAACCTGAACATCCCCTGTATCTAAAATTTCCAATTGACCACTTGGGAACCAGAATGAGGGTGGGAGAAGAGTGTGCTCTGGGCTTTATTTAGATAATTGTACTTCATCCAGCACACTCTGAAGAAACTCTTCTTTGTTTCACAACCTGCTCCTTAATTGATAGAGAACTAGGATGAGAATGTTTGTCAGTTTTCATTCTTGTCTTAGTTACTTTTCTAGTTGCTGAGACAAAATACTTCACATCCAGTGTTAAAGGAGGAAAGATTTATTTAGCTTACAGTCTGTAGGGGTTTCAATCCATAACTGACTGACTCCAAGGCAGGGGTCACGTGGCAGAGGGGAAACAGTTCATGACAGCAGAAGATGGCAAAAGCAGAAAGAGAGCATGAGACAAGCCTCTTTCTGTCCCTTACATTATATCCACTCTACTAGGATTAGGGCAGTGCCTATCCAATCAGTGGACTGACCCAGCTATCACCCACCCTTAATCCCAGCACTGAACCAAAGGAATGAGATACATAGTCAGATGCAGGAAAATACATTCAAGGATGTAACACAGCCATGATTTCTAAAATGACAAAACAACACATACAAGAGTGCTTAAATCAGAGAATTCCCTACCTCAATTACAATTACAATTGTGGACTGTCTTTTTGTCTTTAAATCATAAACTAGATTCAGCTACCTCCAAAAAAGCCCCATCTAAAAGTACATGAGGCTTTGAGGGGACGTCTAGACCCAAACTAACAGTTCCTTTTCCCCTCTTGAAGTCTTCTTTTTTATAAACCTAGTAGGTTTGGTGCTTTATTAATTCTCATTTGTCAGAGTTGGTTAAAAAGCCTATAGCATCCCTAAGAGCTAGAGGACATTCTGGATTAAAGCAAGAGAGGAGAGTATCACATTCACTCAGGCACCTCGAGGAATCCCTAGAAAAGCAGAATTTAGTCAAAGGTACAGACCACATCTAGGTTAGAATTCTGACCACTCCTACTCACTTGTGAGGTCAACCTGTCCACATTTGCTATCCCATACATCATAATTCCATGTCTGATACATGGGAGTGAACAGCTCAGATTCCATGCTGGGGTCTCAGAAGCCTTGGCTGGATATGAGGTTGGGGTAAGCGGGTAGATTGCTGAGGAACCGAGCAATGAACAACCCCACCACCAATGCGAAAGGATTGGACAGAAAGACACGGAAGCCACTTAAGAGACCAAATGGTCAGACCAGGCAGGGACAGGGAAGAGGCAGCATCATGGCCTACAGAGATGCTCTGGGCCACTTCATACTGCTGAGGAGTTTCTGTAAATCCTGCTGGCTTTGCTCTACTAGGGCTCCCTCCAGTTGGGAACCAGGCTCAAGATTTAGAGGAGAGAAACTGGACTGTCCTAAGCTGCCAACCATGAGTGACAAAGAGTGCTGTTCAAAGTTCATGCTGCTAGGTTCATCTGAATTCCTATTTCTTTTTGAACGAGATCAGTTATCAAGAATGAAATTTTAAAACGTCACACAATGTGCCCAGCTTTTTGGATGCTTCCAGTTCACCAGGTCTTCCTTCACACTCATCCGGGGAGTTTTCTATTTCAGAATTTCTGAGCTCCTTACCTGTCATCCCACTATGTATGCTTCTTTTCCTGGGGTAGAAATAACTGTTTATGGCTCATTGAGGGAAATTAAATTAATTTCTCACCAAGGGAGATGATAGAAGCTAAGAAAAAAAGGATCAGTGTCTCTAGAGACTGTATTACTTATACATGGATCACATGACCAGCTGTATTAGTTTTCTACTGGTATATAACAAATAAGCACAAACCTAATGGCTTAAAACAACACGCACATTATCTCACAGATTCTGTGGGTAGGATTCTAGGTAGGGCTCAGCTGAACCTGTGCTGAGGTTCATTTTAACCACTGCATCAGCCCAGCCTGCCATGTCGTCTGGAAACTTGACTGGTGAAAAGGCCACTTCCACACTCATTCAGGTTATTGGTAGAATTCACTTCCTTCTGAATATGTATCCTGCAGCAGCTTCCTTCTCTACAGCAAATAACGAAGAAGTCTATGGCTTCTAGAGGTTTCCTCTTTGAAGGATTTTACCTGAATAAACCAGAGTCACCCAGGATATTGTCCCTTTTGATTAACTGAAGACCAACTGACCTTAGTTACAGCTTCAAAACTTCTTCACCTTTGTTAGATTCTACTGGAAGTGAATCACATGTCGTAGCCGTACTTGGGGGATTATGCTGGATGTGAACCCCACAGAGCGGAAGTCATGAAAGTACATCCTAGGGCTTTTGCCATAAAAAATTCCCCAAATGTAGGGGATTTAAATGCAATCTTGTTATTTGCTTGATATGCACCCTGGTGGCAAACCACTTGCCTAGCCTGTGTGAGGCCCTGAAGTCAGTTCCCAGCAATGAAAAAAACTCTTTCATTCTATTTTTCCTATTGGTCTGAGCTTCTGTTTCTACTCATGTAAACCATAGAGAGCTGGCAGGTTGTCTGGGAGCATGTTGTTCATTAGTCTAAGCTGGGACAGTTTGAACCCTCACATGGTCTTACTGTCTAGTGCTTCTAGTCTGGGCCTCTCATGCTGCTCTGTCAGTAGCCACAGAGCACAAGCTCCAGCATGCAAGGCACCTTTCAAGCTTGCACCTCATCTACTAGTGTCTCATTGGCCAAAGCATTTCATAAGGCAGAGGTTTCAAGTGAGTATGGAAGGAAATGCACAAAGCATGAGTTTAGGAAGATGTGATTCATGGCACCATTACTGTCTCTATCACAGTGCCATTGAGAGAAGCATCAAAAATTTCTCTGCTCAGGTTTGGACGAAAGGCCAAGACTTACTTTTCTCCTGTGGTCCATTAGGGCTGCCAAGGCACACGGAAGCAGTGGCTACGAAATTCTCAAGCCTAGAGGGCTGGCTCCAGTTTTCCTGGACTAGCTGAACTTCCTGAATTTCTTAAATAGCCCTAGGAAGAGGAAGGAATCTGCTTAGTAATTACTGATATTGGACTTCTCAGCATATTGGAAAGATGGGACTTGGAATTTAGTTTGATTTAGAAAAATAAAACAAAAGAAGATTAAATAATAATTTTTACCAACCACATTTTTGCTGGGATCTTCAGAATTTGAAATTGTAATGCCTTATTCCTCACATCATCATGACCCTTGGAAAATCCCACTTTGACTTGTTCCGCAGAACCCTACTCCTTAATGTGGTCAAGTTAAATTCCAGTTTATACAAGGATCTTTATGCCAACCTGGAAACTATGAAAAACTGCCATTGTAAGAGCCACTAAAATATCCATTGTATCCTTCTTGGCAAAAAACAAAAATGCAGAATTTAATATTATAAATAAATGAGGCTTTTATAGGTAAATGAATACAACTAGAAACCATACTCATAAGTGAATAAATCAAACTTGCATGTGTAAACACCATATTGTCTTGCTAGTGTAAGAAACTAAAAGAATAAATAAGATCCAAAAGTTACAATAGACACAGTAAAAGGGAAAGAAACTACTCAAAGGGAAATTACATTGTTTGATCAATCTTGCATGCCTGTACTGGTAACCTGAGCAACTATTTTGAAGATAACAATATGCAATATTGCACCCATTGTTAAATTTCTATCATCTTGTTTTGAAATCTCATGTCACTGTTGCTTTTTGTTGTTGTTGCATCATTTTGCTTTTGTTGTTTTTTGATTGTTCGTTTGCTTCTTGATTTTTGTTTTTTCCTTAAAAAATAAAAAAAATACAAATTCACAAGTAAGTTCAATATAAATTCTGAATAAATGAGGAAGAGAAGAAAGTGGTAAGAAGGACAAGCAGGAAAAAAAAAAGCATGGCATTCCTTGCTTTTCTCTCCATTTACTACCTGGACTCAGTAATAGGCTAGAGTACAAAAGTCTTTTAAAAATGAATGATGTGATTTGCATAAAACCAATTTTGAACTTTCACATACATTGGGTCTGTGGTTTTGAGTATTGATAGTCACCCATGGTTAGTTTGGGGGCAGCTATAAATCTCTTCTGCGACCTGCCTACTGCATAGTATCATAGCTAAAGGAAAGCTCAGGTGGAATCATCACATCTGTCATAGAACTTTGTAGGAAACAGCACACAGCAGTCATGCTTGTTATTGTTTCTTCCTTTTTTTTTTTTTAAAGTATGCTGGGCAAGAATTCTACCCATCCTCAGCCCAAAGCCTGTTCTTTAAGTTCTGAAAAGTTTCCCTAAGCTCTTGTATGGCTGAATGCTCCAATGCTATTCTGACAGCAGCATTTTATTCTTTTTAGCTTAAAGCTACAAAGATGGTCAAGAAGTCTTCCAGTGGATCAGGTCACAGAGTCATGTCTTAAGTTGTGCAGTGCAGAACCTAATAGAGGAGTCCTAGACCCAGGGCACTACTCTAAAAATTTTGATACACTAGGGTTACAGTTAAAGTCTTTTCTGTAACAACTCGCCAATCTCACTTCACTTCCCAAGGCGTTATTTTGGGAGCATCTTCATACAACTGTTCGATGCATTATGTTCAGATGGTCCTTGACTTATCCTGGAGTTATGTCCTTATAAACCCAATGTGAGTTGAAAATACCGTAAGTCGAAGTATAATTAATACAGCTGAGCTATGGAACATCATAGCTAGCAACACTGCAGAGTGATGGTTGTTTGCCCTGGTACCACATAGCTGATGGGAGCTGCCCCTCACTGCCTCTGTCACTGCCCAGTGTCACAAGAGGCTATCATATTGCATATTTCTAGCCTGGAAAAGATCAAAATCCAAAGTCAAAGACAGTTTCTACTGAATTTTAATCACTTTTACTACACTGTAAATTGAAAAAAGAATTTTTAATTGGATCATCGTAAGTTGGAAACCATTTTTACCCACTTATGTAACTTCTAGACATCTTATATAATATTGTCATGTTATCCCAAAATGAGTCTTTAGTTTTCATCCCCTCACCTTTTTATTAGGAAAAGTTTAAAACATAATTAAGTTGAAAAAGTAGTAGTCTACATACATTGCACTCACCTTGGTTCAACCATCTGTATGTTTTGTCATGTTTACTCTATCCCACAAATATATTTAAAAACAAGTTGTAAATAATGTTGTTTTTCATGCTGGAGTATTGCCCATGTAATTCTGGAACTCTTCTATCTTCCTTAGTGGCTGAGAAATATTGCTTATGTATAAATACCATGTTATCTTTATCCATTTATCTGTTGATGGACATATAGGCTACTTCCAAGTTTAACTATTATGAGTTTTGCTGCTATAAACATGGCATGCCATTATCACTGTAATATAATATCTTTAAAACTCTTTTGGGAAGATACCTAGAATGGGAATGACTAGGTTGAATGTTTTAGTTTTTAAGAGAATCTCCATGTTGGTCTCTGTAACAGTCATACTAGTTTACATTCCTGCCAGAAATGCAGAAGGGTTCATTTTTCCCTGCAACTTCACCAGCCTTTGGTACTATTTAATTTCTTGATGCTGACATTGTTTCTGGAGTAAAATTGAATCTATTTTCATTTGCACTTATGGCAAGAAATGTTGGACATTTCTTCATGTACTTACTAGCCATTTATACTTCTTCTGAGAAGTGTCTATTCATTTTGATCGCTCATTTTTTTTTTTTTGACTGGGTCTTTTATTTTGTGAGGTCTAATGTTTTTAGTTCTTTTTATATTCTAGAAGATATTAGTCCTCTGTCTGAGGAATTCCTGGTAATATTTTTTCCCCATTCCTCAGGTAGTCTCTTCACTCTGTTGTTTCTTTTGCCGTGCAAAACTTTTAAACTTGATATGACCCCATTTGTTTATTTTGGCACTATTTCCTAAGCAACTGGAGTTCATTTAGAAAGTCCTTGCTTATGCCTGTGACATCAGGATGAATATGTATTAACCTGGCAAAGAAGGAAGCCTGTAAAATGCCTGGATTCTAATACAAAAAGAAAAACTGACTTCTGTCTGGCATTTCCTGATGTGATCTCAAATAGCTACCAGTCTCTTGTCCTTTAATTTTCATGTAGGTTAAGTACCTGTATAATGAAATTCTACTCTAAAATCGGTATAAGCATAATTATATGTGTGCAGTGCACAGAGAGTTTATTCAACTCACAATATTCTTTCTCCAAAGATATTGTAAGAACATTTTGTGTTACTTGGATAAGTGCTCCTGTTGAGGACCTAGTTTATTCTCTATTAAAAGAACCTTGCCTGGTTTTATTGACTCATTTTCATGAGACTTTTCTTAACTTTAACTCAGTCTGATCTGTCAAGGATGTTACATCTTTGTCTCAGGGCCTTCATTATTCATAAATTTTGCAATTCTAGGTACTCCACTCCTACTTAGGTACCATTCTTAAAATTATATTTCTAAGGTATCTTTTCTTTCTCCAGTCTACTTGCAAAAGCTCTAATGGTTTGGTCTCTTGTTGCTCCAGAAGACACACTCTCCTTTATGTGTGCTCTTAGATAACTGGTTTCTCTTGCTGTGTCATTTTTCAGTCTTTGCTGGCTCTGTTTTCTTTCTTAGTCATGTTAATTATGTTAACTACTCAGATAGGGTTTTTGATGTAAGGAGTTATTTCTTAATAGACATCAAGCTGGAAAAGTTTTTTCTCAAACACAAAACAATCCCAACAAGAGTTCAAGGGTATATTGTAGTGATTGTATCACCATGTCTTGCCACTACCACATAGGCTTTATTAGCATTTTAAATTTCTGCCCAATAGAGCATAAATATAGTTTTGATGCCAGTAGCAAATAGAGCTGAGTTTGCAGTACCAAACCTTAGTACCAAAAGCTCAGATTAATAGCACTCCTTTTCAGGGTGTTTACTTTCCTCTTTAAGGAAACATGGTATTTCAGAGTAAAGTTTAAAGTGGAGCAATTTCTAGGAACAAACTAGCATGCTTCAATCTGTTATTACTGTCTATGAGCTAAGTGTTTGCTTTTAGATAGTTTTAATTATCTTTGTTTCTCTTCCAGTCCCTGGGTACTCAGATGCCCTTCATAGCTCTAATATCCATGCTTCATTCTACTCTTTGGTCATTTTTAAGGTAAAGTAAGGTAAGTTTGCCAGATAAAATGTAGTTTGAATTTCAGAAAAACAATAAAAAAATTTTTATTTCTAAAGAACAATGTGTAATGTATCAACTAGTGATTTCTTACTATTTATCTTTTCTTGAAATTCTGTAATATTTCTACCTTTTTCTGTTTTTTTCTCTTTAAATAAAAAAAGGAAAAAAAAAGAAAAAAAAATTTTGCTGCAAGTATGCCCCATACTTCTGAATAAATACTCATGAGGAATATATTAATAAATTATGCATTGTTAAATTTAACAAAACAAGCCTAGCCCTTAAACTCTGAATACTGTAAAACATTCCTAAAATATGTTAAAGATCTACATAAGTGGAAAAATATCCCTTGTTCATGGATTGAAAATTTAATATTTTTCAGATGGTAATCCTCTCCAAAATGATCTATAGATTCAATGTAAACCATAACTGAATACCAGCTGCTTCTTTGTAGAAACTCACATGCTGCTCTTAAAAGTTATTTGGAAATTGAAGAGACTCAGAATTGCCAAAACAATCTTGAAAATAAAGAACAAGTGGAAGGATCCCTTCCCAATTTCAGAATTTACTACAAAGCAAGAAATCAAGGCAATGAAGTATTGGCAGAAGAGTAGATATATATATATATATTAATGGATAGAATTGAAAGGCCAGAAATAAACTTAGATATTTATAGCAATTGATTTTTGACAAGAGTACAGTGATGATGGAAGATGAATAGCTTGTTGGGATTCAGAAAATAGTGCCCCATGCTGAGATTTTGGTATGTGGAACACTGAACTAAAGAGATTGCATCTCCTCAAAAGCAACTTCACAAACAGTGTCAACCTCTCCCTCCTTGCTGTTCCCAGACACACTTCACACCCAAAGCAAGTAGCAGAGTCAGAATTTCTCTTACCCAAGGTGTGTCAGAGAAACTAGCAGTAGTACTCTAATCTTCAGTCATAAAGAACTTCGCTGACTTACCTTTTCTATTAATAGATTGTAAGATCTTCAAAACCGGTCCTGCCTATCCCCAGTAGAAAGGGGATGCTACCCAGAGCAGTCCAGAAGAATCTGAGCAGACATGCCTTACTGAGTTTCCCTCTCAGACTGTTATCATTAGATTATCTTCCACTCCCTTTGTGATGCCAGGGGTCAAACCCAGGGCCTTGTGGAAAATCTCTACTACTGAGCCACATTCTTGGCCCTGGATAATGCATAATGCCCTTTTCTCTAATCATATGTCTATGAGACTGTTCATTCCTCACTGAATCTAAGCATCATAATTCTTTTTCCCATGTCTTTATTTCTTCAGGTCTTCATTTCTGAAGGCTCCAAATCACACAAATCTATGATTAAATGCATTTTTATCCTTTTATTAGTGCTAACTTGTTTTTTGCTAGAAATATCAGCTTTGACCCTTAAGATGAGGAGGAAATGTATCACACTCTTCCAGCCCTGTAGTGTTTTCAACAAATGTGTTGAAACCATAGGAAAGCGACAAGCAAAAGAATGAAGTTGGTTCTTATCTCATACTACATACAAAAATTAACTAAAAATGGATTAAAGATCTACATGTAAATGTCAACACTATAAAACTGTTAGAGAAAACACTGAGATAAATATTTGTGAACCTGGATTTAGCAATGAATTCTCAGGGCATCAAAATATAATATTGTCATGTTATCCCAAAATGAGTTTATTTTTAATCATAGAGACAGTTGTTTGCATGCAGGAAGGGGACTGATTGATAGGTAAATATGGGTTTGCTGATGGAATCTGTGAAAGTGTCCTGAAATTAACTGTGCTGATGGTTGCCCTATCTGTGACCATACTAAAAACCACTCAGTTATACCCTGTAAGTGAACTATATATCAGTAGAGCTGTTACAAACTAAAGTACTCATTGTTTTTTAAAATTCAATTTTAGCTGAGATTCCTGAAGTTTTTTGTGCTAAATCTGGAAACTATATTTAATGGGAAAAGCACTCAGCATCTCCTTAGAAATTATATTTCTGTATTATCAGTAATGTCTATTTTTCTCTTCTTTGGCCCAAGCAAACTATTCTACCCTTCCCCAATCACATCTGTCTTGCTACTCAGAATAATATGCTCCTCTCTTACTTTGTGACTAGATCAGTGCTTTTGCAGGATGGAAGTCTAATTTATATTCTGTTATTGCAAGAACTAAGTTCCCTTTTAATTCCTGACATTTAAGAATTTTCAAGCTTAATAGAAAATATTTGCTATAATCCTGTACAGGTGGTGTCTTCCCAGTCTAGAGTAACCCTTTAATGAGCAGTTAATAGACAGGAATTTTGAGGCTCTTCCCCTTTTAAAGCCCATGTTTTTCAGACATTATTGCATATTAGCAACACAAGGAAAGATTTTAAAATTCCAGATTCCCAAGCAACATTCTAGACCAAGTAAATGAGAAGCTCGGGGGGTGGCACCATGATCATTAAGTTTTCAAAGTTCTAAATGACTCTAATGTGCTTGTCAAATGCAATGTTCATACAAATCATGAGGAGATTTTTGAAGACGTATTCTGACTCAGTAGGCCCCCAAATCCTGCATTTCTAGCCACAGCCCAGTTGAAGCTGAACCTGTTGGGTTGGGCATATTGAGGATTTTCAGTAAGATAAAGGACAGAGAAGGATAGGGGACAGTGTAGCAGATGTGGTCTAAATCAGCGGGGTCCGCTCAGAATAACATTGCTATACCTATCTGAGGTTTGCTGTTTGAGAAGGCTACAAGTTTACTAATGCCAACAAGAACAATAATAGTAACTTCAGCCTTTAACTGGATAATAGCTTCAGGCAGTGTCTGCATATATCACCCCACTTAAGACTCAGAACACCTCTGTGGAGGAGGGGAGCAGGTGCTGTTGATGCCCATCCTGTGTCCCCTTGGCCATTTCCAAGTCCCTGTGAACCCATGATGGACATGTCGTTCTCATTCAGGCTGCCTGCCTTCCACACTAGAGTCCCTCTGCTTCTCCAAAGCAAAGGACTTTCTTTGAGGGCTTTCTCCAAAGCTATGGGAAAAGGCTCAGCCTATGCAGCAAACCTGGGGTGAGAAGCTTATTTTTTATGTACTGTCTAATACAAGAAGGTTTATAGCAGTTTTAGTAATAGTTTCTAAATAAGAAACAACCCAAACATCCATTGATAGGAGAAAGAATGAATTTATTCATACCACAGAATAACTGGAGAAGAAGGCAGAGGAGGAGGAAGAGAGGAAAGAGAAGGAGAAGGGAAGAAGAAGAAGAAAAGGAGGAGGAAGAAAAGAAAGCATATAAGAAAGAAGGAAGAAGAGAAGGAGAGGAAAAAGAAAGAGGAAAAAGGAGGAGATGCAAGGAGAGGGAGGACTGCTCTATGCAACAACATGGGTGAATTTCATCAATATGATGTCCAGCAAAAGAAACCCAATAATTCATATGAAGTTCAAGAACAGGCAAGGGGTGGGCAGTTTAGCTCAGTGGCCTAAGCGCCTGACTGGCAAGTACAAGGTCATGAGTTCAATCCCCAGTACCAAAAAGAAAAAAAAAAGGCAAATAAACAAATCAAGAACAGGCAAAATTAATCAAAGGTGATGTGACGAATGTTGTTAGAATAGCCGTTATGTGGGAGGGGGTGTGATGGGGGAAAGAGCACCAACTGGGGTGCTGGAAATGTCCTGAGCTTCCCCTGGGCAGTGGCTTCATGATGCATCCACATGTTGATATTCACCAGGAAATACTTTCAACACTTGTGTGTTTCATGCAGTTCACTGTATGTGCTTCCTATAAAAAAGTAGAGAAAAAGGAACCTTTTACACTGTTGACAGGCATGCAAATTAGTGCAGCCACTATAGCGAATAACCATATGGAGTTTCCTCAAAAACTAAAAATAGATCTACCATAGCATCTTAGATATTCCACTCCTCCTACAGGAAGGAAATGAAGTCAGCATATAAAAGAGGTGTCTGCATACTCATGTTTATTATGACACTATTTACAATAGCCACGATATGGAATCAGCCTAGGTGCCCATAACTAGACAAATAGATAAAAAGATAGTATAATCAAATAGTGAGGTTTTATTCAGCCACAAAGAAGAATGAATTCATGTCATTTACAGGAAAATGGATGGAACTGGAGAGTGTCATGTGAAGTGGAATTAACCAGATGAGAATGTACATATTGCAGGTTTTCTTTCATATGTGGACTCCAACCAACAAAACAATACAGCACTAATGGGGAAGGGGGAAGTAAATAGACAGAGGGTGCCAAGGGAAGGTGATAGGGAGGCAGATATGATCAGTGCACTACACATACACCCATGAAAGTGCCACGACAAAACCAACTCATTTGCACAATTAATATGATTGAATAATTACAATTTTAAAAGCTATGAGGGTTCTTTAATAATTTATCCACATTGTGCTCCTGGACACAGCTGCTGTCCCAGCTGTACCACCTTCACAGGATCTGATTAGAACATCCTCTGGATTCGGCGTGCGGCTCTTGGTCTGATGGATGCCTTCCTGTTTAATTGCCAGCAGGTAGGTGGATGAAAAGTGGCTTTTACTTGCACAAGAACGACTGCAGACACTTCACTTTCTCGTCCTGAGGCCGTGTTAGCCTTCCTGTCCTCCTTCCCTCCTGGACACAATATAGTCCAAAAGGGTGATTTATTTTTATACTGGCAAGGTATCATTGAACTCCACTATATTAATCACAAGTTAACCAGACTTGGTGACCAGAAAATGACAAATTCTCTAGGATGTCATGGTAAGATACATAGGTACCAGAGAATATGAGAAAGCTTGTACTGAGGTTCAAGTACTTGGCACAGCTGTGGACTTTTTAAGTGCACATTCCCTCTAAGAAAACAGCAAATTGCTGCCCTTAGGTTAAGAAAGGCTTTATCAAGACCCTTCAGGGCTTCTCTTACCAGCAGTACTGTCCCACCTCAGAAGCCCTGGTCCCAACTTTGCGAGTCCCCTTCTTCAAGCTTCTATGTCTTTTATCGTTTCTCCAGCCCTGGATGTAGTTACTGCTTCCTGTAGATTTTTTTTTTTTTTTTTTTACTTTTTTGAGACAGGGTCTCACCATATAGTCCAGGCTGGCCTTGAACTCATGAGTGATGGGATTACAGATGAGTACCACCACACCCAGCTCCTGTAAAGTCTTGTGTGGCATCAGTTCTCCACATTCTTTCTGCTGATTCAGTCTTCAGTGACAGTGGAGTCAATTCTTACAGTAAACTGTTTCTGTTAAAGTAATCTCTGTATGTGGTTTCACATTTCCTTCTTCCTTTCTATTGATCAAAGAGAATTAGTAGGAGATTAATGGCAAGGAATAAGAATTATATTAAAGTGATTGGTTTATGCAGTTGTGAGTTCTAGCAAGAAAAGTCTATAGGACAAACCATCTGGAACAGCAGTCCAGGACTCTGTGGCGTGAGGGGCAGCTTCTATCTGGAGGCAGAATTTCTTTCCTGAAGGGACACCTCATTCTCCTTGTAAATCCCTTCAACTGACTGAATAAGGTTCAGTCAGATCACTTAGAACAATCTCCCTTCCTGAAAGCAAACTGATATGAACTTTAGTCATTTGACAAAATTCTTTCACAACAACATCCAGAGCAGTGATGGAAGGACTGGAGAGTCAAGCCTAGCTACGCTGACTCCACAAGCTCATGATCACAGCTGTTCTTTGCATTCCCCCAGTGTCGTGGTAGATAGTTCCTATGCACAATGAGTAACTCCCCACAAGCGTCAGAGCATCTCTGTTGTCTTCCCTGAGTTTTCTCAGGCTACAAGAGCTTAATCTTTCACATATCTTTAAAGTGCAATTAAGCGTTGGTATCTATGGAGGTAGCCTTTTTACTAATGTGCTATTTATTGGCATTTCTCTTTTCCCTGTCTCACTTTCCATACTCTTCTACTTGGATTTCTGTGGTCATCTCCCAAATAAATTAGCTATACCTAAGTCCACTCTTGAGGTTCTGCTCTTGAAAATACTGTACATCAAGTATGACAATTAAACTGTCATTATCAGCACCATACTATGGCATCCTTTTTTCCATTCCAAATTATCTCTTTAACACTGTGGTCATTACTCTCTGTAAAATATCCTCATGGCTTCTGAGCAATTAGACTAGAAATCAAACTCGCAGCTAAGACTCCTGCTTGGCTTGCTCTATCAATGTCTCCAGTAGCTACCATGGTCTTTTGTTCCTTAAGCGTGCCAAGGTCACCCCTGCTTCATGGCCTTTGTACTTATTTCCCTGACAGCCACATGTCCCTGTGGCAGTTCCTTTTCAACATCTCTATCTCTCAGGAGAGCCACTTCCTCGGAGAGGTTCTCTTCAGCCACCCTAACATCTTTGTGTCCTAGGACTTACAACAATGTCTACGTTCTTTTCAGGGCTTTCTACACCTGAAATTATCTTCCAGTATTTCATTTTTTAGCAGGCTCCTGACATGTTGCCCTGGCTGATCTCCATCTACTAGACTCAAATCATATTCCCGCCTCTGCCTCACAGCTGGACCTACAGGGATATAGGTCCCCATGCCTTACTTGAAATTACATGTTGCTTTTATTTGCTTATTTCTGTCTCCTTTAACTCTGCAGACAAGGGTTCAAAGATTGGTTCAGCATTTTGCTTTTTGTTGTTGTCAGTCTGATTTGGCAACCACTGCATCCTTAGGTCTCAGAATAATGCTCGAGGCACTGTGCACTATTGTTAAATATCCAATGATTTTAAAATATTATAATGACCGTGTATTTTTAAAAGTTGGAGATCATATCAGTGAAGTGTAGTAGGGATGACCAAGGTGTCAAATGCAAAGTATCGTGGCTGCTAGAAAAATACCCACCATCTACTTACTGCTCCGTGTCATCAGAAGTCCAAACATTTTCCTGCCCCTGATTCTCTGCTGTTAATTCGAAGAGATGTATATAAAAGGGAAAATTCAAAGTGCTTGAGTTTGATGCACATTGTCTAAAAAGGTGAAGCCCGTGGAAATAATCCTAAAGTAATTCTGAAGCTATTTCTGGACGTGGGCATGACATTTTCCAGTTTCCAAGAAACGATGGCTAAAGGTTCTTGTGTTAAAGGCTTAGGCCACAATTTGATGCTATGGGCAGGTAGGAGACTCTTCAGGAGACGGGACTGAGTGGAAAGAATGTGCCTTTGAAGAGGGGTGTCTGGACCCTGACCTCTCCTCTTTCTCTCCGCTTCCCAGCCATGAGGAACTGAGCTCTTTGCTCTTGCTATCCACTGCCTATCACTGGCCCAGAAGCAAGGGGGTCAACAGGACTGAAACCTGCAAAATTGTGAACCGAGACAAATCTTTCCTTCTTTTAAGTTGAATTATTACAGTAGTGTTAAGTGACAGAAAGCTAACTTGTGTAAGCTTTCTATTAAATGGGTCTTTACTGTCTCCAGAACGCTTCAGCTCATTGACTCCTGTATTCCATACCACATGTCCTGGCCTAGTTCCTGCCACAGTAAAATTAGAAGGTTGACCTTAGATGAATGTTCAGCAGGTATCATCTGTCTCTGATCCCTCCAACCTTTCCTTCTTAACTATACATCTCTAGAAAACCAAGCAAGGGGGAAAAGTCTACATAGTCTGGCATGAGGTTAAATGGCTTTTGTACCAACTATGAAGGGCATAAGTTGGCAGTCCCATGGCCTGTGTCTTTCTGTCTTAGGGCAGGTTGAACAGTGTGGCCCATGCTTACCTAGAGGAAGGTGTTGTGGTTTGTATCTAGATGCACCCCCAAAGCCTCATGCAGTCATAGTTGGGGCTTTTCAGAGGTGGCTGGACCTAGAGTGTGAGATGCTGGAATCAAGGATGTGTGATCACTACATTTCTTCACTGGTCAGTTTGGCGCGGTTCTGGGTGTGGATACGTGAATGGCGCACCCTCAGCGAGAGTCCTTCCAGCCTAAGCTGGGTTAGCCTGGCTAGGCTGTAAGGGTCGGAAAAAGGGCTGCTGCCATCGCTTGCTGCTTCTGCCTAACACAAACTGTGATAATTCCTGCCATGCCACCCCTCCGTGAAGCCAGCCGACTGTGAACTGAAAGCTCTATGATTTGCAAGCCAAATAACCTTCTCCTCCTTTAACTTTGGGTGTCCAGTGCTTTGTCTCAGCATGAAAAAAGTAATCCAGGCAGCAGACTTCCCTCAGGTGTTCATTTTAGCATAGAACAAGGAGCACCTGGAGGCCCTTAAACACACCAGACTCCTCAAAATAAAAGAAATAAGTAGCGAGGGTCAAAATTATGTTGTAGTAAACTGCTTCTGTGTAAGGCCCTCAACTGAGGCAATTATGCGAACCCAGGTGGGGTCCTCTGTTAATATTTTGTCTCTTTGGCCTACATCATAGGAGAGACACTGTCAGTGACTTTCCCTCTGACTCTCAGTGGTCCTATCTGACCTATTTTGAATGGAAATGGGTGCAGATATACTGAATGGCATTTTGCTTTCAACAAACTGAATTTATATTTTTTATTTTTTCTAATGAAAAATGAATATTTGGTGCCCCATTGCATCTCCATTATATGATCTACACCAGTGTCTTCAACTGTAAAAACTCAAGTGCTGCCAGTAGAAAATAAAAGCATACTTACCATTTTTGCTTTTTCATGCAGTATCATTCCAGACCTATTAACATGACTATATTTTATTTGTAAAACAACAGTGCTTTTAGATACCACCTCTGTGGTTAGTTCTCTCTGAACTATGAAAGTATCAAAGATAACATGTCTCCCTTTCTATATCTCTTTTGACTTCTAAAAAAGAGGTCAATATGTAATCCCATATATATTATATATATATGTATATAATATATGTAATATACAATATATGCATATATAATATATGTATACAATATATAATATACATATATATAATATATAATTTGAAAATACACTCTAGAAAATGAAATCAAGTGGAACAAATCACACTGCTTACAACAGTGGAAAGAAGAGTTGGGGTTGGTCCAGGTATTGAGAATCTGCCATGATTTTATTTTCCATGAAAGCATTTCTTAACTAGTTGACAATTCTTATACTAGTAACTCAGTGTGAATAGAAAGACAACAGGCTTTAATAATTTTATCAGCACAGGAAGGTAACATACATCTCTTAGGAAGCAGAGTTAATACAACAAGCAATCAGCTCATGCAAATGACAGAGAAAAACAGAAATATCTACTGGGAAAACAAGATATCTGGAGGAAAGAAGGATATAATGGCCAAATTTAGGGCAGCTAGCCCAAGTAGACTCCCACATTCTCTCTTCCTGGTGTTCTTGGCCTTCTGGTCCTTTTCCACTAAATAGGGTGATGGGGTGTCATCACCAGTAGGATGTCATTATCATGATGATTCATGGCTTCCCATCCTAGGTCACAAAAGATGTTCTGCTTGGCTCTCTCTTGGACCACTGTTGCCTTGTTCTGAGGTCATTCAAGCTACCCTGTCGTATAAGAATTTTCACTGCAGCATGTTTATGGTGGTGGGTAGCAGAAGGTAGCCTGGGTTTCAATTTTTGGAAAAATGCCATGTGACACATACTGATTGTGTAACGTTGAACACAATGATTTAATCTAAGAAGGAAGACCTATATACCTCAGTATGGTTAGGTTTCAGAACGGTGCTGTGTCAGAAACAGGATGCAACATACTCCTTCAAATAAAAATGTACAAAACTACAAACACATGTTTTGCAAAAACACATTGTGAAAAGATATACATCACAACACAAAGATATACATACAACACAAGTGGAAAGATATGCATAAAGTACATTAGAGTGCTTGCTCATAACAAGGAAAAGAAAACGAGTGGGGTATGGAGATAAAAGTAAAATTTTTTAAGTAAATAAATTGAGCAAAAGAAGAGATTTTAATAATCCTTGAACCAAGGAATGATATTAACTCAGTCCTTTGCACTAGAAGTCCACACTAAAAGAAAACAGGCTGCAAAAGTAAATCCACATTTTGGAAAGAAAGGTATATGAAGGAGCAATAGTAAAAGACAAGGATAATATCTAATGACACACCAGATCCGTTTCAAAACAAAGAGGAGCCTGTGTTCAGAATCGGGTTATTGTTCAGGCCTAAAAGCTTGTAATTAGTGCAGTGGAAGAGGGAGGTTGCAGCTGCCGCTCAAGAATTTCCTGATTTTGGCTTCCACCATAGGGTCCCTGTGTCTTTATTTATGAAATATGTTGCACTGAGCTTCTTGTGAATGAAGAAAGCTTATGAAAAAAGGCTCAGAAAATAGTGTCCCTTTATTTCCAAGGTCTTCTTTTGTTGGTGTCCTAAGTCACCATGTGTTTGCCCACCGACTTATCTGGTGTCACTCTAACCAGCCCTTTTGTCTATTGTTTAGAAAGTGAATAGCCAAATATCATGGAAAAACTATTTAATTTTAATTTTCCATAATCTTTCAAATGGGATTCAACCTGACATTTAGTTCCATTACCACAACTTTATTTAAAAAATAACGATTGAGACTTTATAAATACCAAAGACAAAGTTATCAATCCACACAGCAGGATAATATAAAAATAGCTTTTATTTCTTTGGGTTCTCCTCCAGGTTTTATGGATTGGTCTAATGAGCCTCACATATCATCACTACAGGAAGCTGTGGGGAAAGAGGGTAGAGATGGCAACTTTTCAATTCAGTTTTTGCATGCCCTGAACAATATGTTCAGCATTGGGATAAGTTCAGGAGAGAGTATAAAAAATGTTATGAAATTCTCCAGGGAAATTATACACTTCTAGAATAGAAAAATTACTATCTCATGAATTTTCCCCTAGTTTTTTTGGAAGTATACTTGACAAATAAAATTTTATCTATGTAAGGTATGCAATATGATGATTTGATATACATATATCATTAAATTATTACCATAACAAGCTAATTAACACACACATTGTTTTGTTATAGGCAACTAAGACAGATTAAAAATATAAGCAGTCAGATAAGACTAGGCCCTAAAAGGAGCCAGTGCAGAAGACCAGATACCTTGTAACTGTGGGGGAGACAGATACCTCCCTGCTGCAGGCCAGACCTCGAAACAAAAGATAAAACAACTGCACCCACATAGTTCCTAAGGATAAACATTGGATTGATAGTCTAAATAGGTATCAAATCACCTTGAAGGAGTCAGAAGGAGCTACCAACCCAACCTCCTCAAGGAAAAGGCCCTCTTCTGTATTCATGCCCGCTTGCTACATGACTCACTTCCCCATTTGATCCCAATTTAATCCATTTTACCTGAGCAATTATAATCTCTGTCCCATCTATGCCCCCCTTGCGATTTCCCACTTTTCCCCACCTTGGATTCACCTCACCTCGAGGTTTTGCTCTGTAAAAACCCTTCAAAAGACAGAATCATTGGTGACACACTTGGGATCCTTTCTGTCTTTCTTGGGTAGAAGCTTTCTTTCTCTCAATAAATATACTCTGCTCTTAATCTCCATTGTTCCTAAAACTCATTCTTTGATTTTAGAGAACGTGAATTTGTACCAGACATCTAGCAGGTTGGAAGTTTCTTTCCCCTATATCACATCGTTACTTGTGTATGTGATGAGCACATTTAAGATCTATGCTCTTACTAAATTTCACATATATAATACATACGGTATTAACTATAGTCACCATATTATACATTAGATCTCAGATCTTATGCACCTTACAACTACAGTTTTTACTCTTTGACAAATATTTTCTCATTTCCTTCATACTCAGGTCCAGGCAAATACTTTTCTATTCTCTGCTTTTATGAGTTGAACATGTTTTGATTTCAGATATAAATATAAGATAATGCAGTGTTTGTCTTTTAGTGTTTGGTTTATTTCACTGAGCATAATATTCTCCAGGATTATTTGCATAAATGGCAGGGTTTATTCCATTGCGTGTGCATGGGTTATGGTTTATATCTAGATATCCCGCCAAAACCTCATGTGATCCCATGAGAGGTGATTGAATCATAGGAGGATTAATTCACTGATGAGTTTATAGCTAGATGTGTGATGTTTTGGAAGATGAAGCCTGGTCAGAGGAGGTAGGTCACTGGGAGTGTGGCTTGGGAGTGTCTACCTCCCTCTCTCCTCCCTTGATCTTTCTGTTTCCTGTCTGCCATGTCAAGAGCACCCCTCTTCTGCAATGTCTATCTATCATACTGCCTTGCCATGGAGCCAGCTAACTATGGACTGAAAACTCTACAAACTGTGAGCAAAATAAATCTTTTCTTCTTTAAATTATGGGTTTTGGGTATTGTGCCTCAAAGATAAGAAAGTAAGGCCGTGTTTGTGTGTGTGTGTGTGTGTGTGTGTGTGTGTGTGGTTAATCTTGACTGATCTGAGAGACACCGAGGAGAAGAGTAAAATGTATTTCTGGGTATGTATGGGTGAGTCATGGATCTGTGACCGTGGGTACAGTATCTGTTCCTTGCCCCTTCTTCTTGGCTTGTTCCCCTGCTGCCTGCCTTCCTGTATGCCATGAGCTGAGCAGCTGTCCTCTCCCATATCCTTCCACTACAATGCTGCTGCCTTAAAGCCAGCTGAACATGAACTGAAACATCTGGACTGAAAGTCATGGGCTGAACTCATGCACCGAAATCTCAGAAATTATGACCCATAGTATACTTCTCCTTTAGGACATGGGTATCAGATGTTTTGCCCCAGCAATGGGAAAGCTGACCACACACACACACACACACACACACACACACACACACAGTGATATATCACAGTTACTTTAATCCTCTTTTAATGGATACTTAGGTTGATTTCATATCAGAGCTATTGAATACAAATATCTCTTTGGCCTAGTGATTTTATTTCCTTTGGCTATAAAGTATATCCAGAAGTGTGATTGCTGGATTATATGGTGGTTCTTTAATTTTTTTTTTTTGAGAAGCTACCATATAGTAATGCTCTCCATAATGGCTGAATTATTATTAAAAATTAAAGGCTGGTTCTACCCAGTGCTTTTGACACCCAGCTATAAAAACTTTCATTCTCCTGTTCCCAGAGAAGGCAGTTTCCCTTGCGTTGGCAGCTTTTCTCTGGAAAGGCTCCATTCTGCTTCTCCATCCCTTCTTTCTGACTGGGGTATGCAGGGAAGCTCCAGGCATTATGGGAATTTGATGCCTCATTTGGATGATCTTCAACATCAGCCTCTCAAATCCTAGAGATCCTGTTGCCTTCACTGGTAATTTGCTGTGGTTTTTGTTTGGTTATTTTGGTTTGGTTTGGTTTTCAGCAGTACTGGGAATTGAGCTCAGAGACTTCACAATGAACTACTTCCCCAGCTCATTTTTTAATTTGAGACAGGTGTTGATAATTCACTAAATTGTCCAGGCTGGGCTGGAACTTGTGATCTTCCTGCCTCCATCTCCCAACGGCTGGGATTACAGACACTTATCACCATATCCAGCTTGCTCTTTTTTCTTTTTAAATCAATGGCTACCTTATTCATCTTTGGAAATCTTGACAAAGAGAAGGGTGAGAAGAGGCTTGATCCAGTCTAAGTGTCTCTGAGTGAGTCTGTCGCACTGCATGGATCCAAGCTGTGCCTGTCCATCAGCTGGTCACAGCAGTTTCCGTGGTAAGAGCCAGCCCTACCATCAGGAAGCATCCCAGCTCCTAACAGAACGGAGGCCCTCCAGGTTGGCCTACATCCAAGGCCCTAGGACTTCCAGTCAATAAATAGTTTAGATTCTGAGCCAGGTTTGAAAGGAGGGATTATAAAGGGCAGGATTAGGTGCCAAGGGATCCAAACATTCCCAGATGTTCTCCTGCTTTTCTCCAACATGAAAGTAAATAAATAGTCCTTAAATTCAGAAGCAGGGTTTTGGGATTAGGGGAGCCCTCCCTTTAGAGTTAGTAATTAAATTTCATTTTAAAAAGAAGTCCCAGAAAGAAGTCAAAATGGCTGACCAGTGAGCAACAAAATACAAAGCCTCCCGGGAGAAACAACTCATATGCCAAAATAAAACACCCTGGAGAGACCCAGACAGAGGGAGATGGATCCTTTTGACACAGGAAGAAATTAAAACGTAAAAAAGCTCATCAAATACGTCGGGACTACAACTGAAACAGCTAAAAATTACGGGACACAGTGTTTTGGCAATGACCTGCCAAGTTTGCGCCAATCTGAAATTGCGCCAGCTTGAATCCACGCTGGCCAGCAGAGTTGCCCAAACTTGTTCCTGCCACCACTCACAGGAAGCACAGGAGCGCTGAAGTCAGGGGCTGATGAGGCCAATGGAGAGTGGAGCCAGTGAAGGGACCTTCATTAATCCACAGTCAGTGGTGGGAATGAGACCCCCCACACACAGGAAGGACACAACCAAATGGTGACATGTTGGAATCAGGCAGGAGGAACCTGAACTGGGAGTGACAGTGACTTCAGCTGGTTGCTCCCTCCCCAGAGCAGATTCATGGTATTTGCTTAGACTGGGCCATGCCCCTGGCCTGGACCCAATGAGCTGTCCCGAATTGATTCCCTGTGCCTAGCACACACTAACCGGATGAAGGCACCTCAAGTTTGGCTGGCCTGGCGGGGAGGGGCAGGCATAGGCAGCCACTGCTTACACCTCAGTGACAAGAGCAGTCAGGAGAGGGTGGAGTTCCCTCACCAGCGTGCTTCGGAGGAACTGTGGCCAACAGAGAAAGGGGCTGGGACCTGCACTGTAATCTGTGTGGAGGAAGCCAGGGCCATGACAGGAGAGAGAGGCAGGAGGAGGACCCCAGCCCAGAACCCTGAAAGCCCTAATCGAGGAGAGGGAAAAACAAGGGATAGTGAGGGCAGCAAACATGCAACATCACTATGCAAACATGGCTTCAATGGACATTAAGAGATATCTTTGGGACCTCATTAGACAAGCTCAAAACTGAAATATTAAATCAGGTAAAGCAAGATATGCATAGAGTAATAAAAGAAATGCTCTCAGGAAGCATCTCTCAGGAAGATACAGACGGAAGAAGGGAAGAACACAAAAAAAGAAAGAAACATTTGATAAAGAATATAAAGAAAATATAGAATATATGAAGCAGATTCAAAGAGATTACCAGGAAATTAAAAACTCCATTGAAAGCTGGCAAAACTCCTTAAAAGAAACTAAGGATAGACTATCAAAACTTGAAGACAAGTTTGCAATGTGTGATCATGAAAGATCTCTTAAAAACGACAAGGAAACAGGCAGTAACAATACAAAGGCTAGAAGATGACAAGAGAATCTACAATTTAAGAATGTGAACGAAGAAGCAGGAATACATACAGGCGAATTACAAAGGCTATTCATGGAAATAATTAAGGAAAACTTCCCAAGCATGGGAAAAGAAAATGACATTCAGTTATGTGAGGCATACAGAACTCCAGCCACCTACAACCAAAACAGAGCTACACCCAGACATATAATAATCAAGATACCAGAAATTCAATATAAAAACCAAATATTAAAAGCCATCAGAGAAAAGAAACAGATTACCTACAAAGGTAAGCCCATCAGAATCACAGCTGACTTCTCAACACAGACTATCAGATCAAGAAGAGCTTGGAGCAAAGTATTCCAAGCCCTGAAAGAAAATAACCTTTAGCCCAGATTGATGTACCCTGCAAAACTGTCACTAGAAATTAATGGAGAAACAAGATGCTTCCATGACAAATAGCTACTGGGCGAGTTTGTGACCACCAATCCAACCCTACAGAGAATAGTGAGGGACATTCTAGAGAGAGAGAAAAAAATACCAGGATTTTAGGAACAGTGACAGAAAGGCCTCAATGAGTGGGGCAGGCAGTAGAATGAAGGAGAAAACTAGACAAACAGGCAGAAAAATAGCATAGCAGAAATGGGGCAGAGAAGGATAATTAGAATCTCTAACGTAGATGGCCTTGATATACTATATTGTTAATAGTGCACCAGGATTTAAAACCCACATTACTCACACTACTCTGCTTAGGTGTATTATATTCTGTTCCAGTCATTCTACCTGTACTAGATTTGAGGGCACAGACAGTAATCCTGAAAATAACAGGATATAGTATGGGAATCATCCTTAATTTCCTATTAACTCAATCTAAAGCTCTATAAAACCTATACTGTTTTACCATGACTGATCGTAATCAAATCTGGTTTGTTAAATCACTTTTTTGTATTGATAGATTTTATTGAAAGCTGTTATGATTGATAGTATCAAGTCTGAGAGTATAGGCAACTGCACTTCAGATGACAAGATTCACTAGAATATCCACTCTGGTTTGATTATTACCTGCCTTTGAAGTTTTATACTGTCTACAATGTTTTATTTTTACTAATATTGTTATGTGCTGCTATATTCAATTATACTGCTATGTTCAATTATGCCTGATGATATAGATAATTCTATTGAACATAATAAGAAACAACACAGTAATCATTGTAAATCACCTTGTACTGTGGTTTTATACAACTTTTTGGTTTCATGTTTTTATAGGAATTTGTTTTGTTTTGTCTTGCTATGTTTTGTTTTTCCCTCTAATACAGAAAGGATAGAAATACATGTAGAGATTCATGCATACGTAACTGTTTACACTCACTGTTTGAATACCTACTTTGTATGCTTTAATTTTGTAACTTGAACAACTATTTCTTAGAGGACAATATATAATTTATCAACTAGTGATTTCTTCTTGTCTTTTTTTTGAAATTCTATATTATCTCTACCCTTTACATGCTTTTTTTTCTCTTTAAATTAAAAATAAAAATAAAAACAAAAAGAAGTCCCAGCTCCAGGCCCCACTAGAATCTACAAAATGCTACTGGATGTGATGAAGGGACAGCCTGCCTGGGGTGCAGAGTACTAGTCCCTTAAGGATTCTGGAGAATTAGGGTGGCTGGTGGTGGTTTGTTCACTGAGTAGGGATGGGGAGGCTGGAACCCTTTCCATCAGGAAGTGGCTCTTCTCCAGAAATAATCTCCATAGGCCCCACTGGTTGTCACACACATCCAGGGCCCAGACAGAAAAGCACTGAGTCCAGGTGGTGAGCTCATCATCTTTTTCTATTTCAGTGAAAGCCATGTAGATGTGACCCTCTGTGTCCAGCAGGAGGGAATCTTCACAAGGGGGCTTGGAGTGATCAAGAACTTTGCCTTCACTGAGTAGTCTGTGAATTTCTACCTCGTAAATATCTCTCTTCAAACTGAAGAGATATTTGGAGCTGGGTAGAACTTGTGCTTGTTGAAGTAGATCTTACAGAAATAGCCACTCATGTTGAGGTCCACAATCCCAAAGTGATAGAATGGGGAGACATCTGGGATGATGCACTCTTGACCCAGAAGTTGTTTGAGCAGCATCATCCATATGCTCCACTCACAGAACTTTGGGGCACAAGCCACTTTGGCCCAAACCTCTCTTGTGAAAGGATTTTTCTCAGGACCAGTCCAGCCCACACATGGTCTTTACACGGTATAATAGTGTTTGATCCTCAACTGTGTGTTCACATCGCTGGTCATTCCAGGAGGAGATGCAGTACAAGCTGTCATCCTCCTTCAGCAGGATAGATAGGTATAGGAAGCAGAAAAACTCACTGCAATGTCCAGGTCCTCTTGCAGAACCATAGCAAACTTGCCCTCTGAAAACAGATTGAAAGAGGCAATGAGACTGACCTTGTAGTGCTCAGATATGTGGGTATTCTCCATTCTGTAGGCTTGATGCCCCCAGACCAAGTAGAGCCACCATGTCCACTGATTCTTTATAGTAACAATCTATGAAAACTTACCATTAGTAGAGAAGCCCCCTGGGCTGAGAGCAGAGAGTACAGCACTGTGTATGGGTAAATGGGTTGGATATTTACAATGACAACCATGGGTACATTGAGGAATTTATATCTGGATGGATCAGTGTTGAACTTGACAGGTGTGGGGGTTTTGCAGCTGCACATACTCCTGTAGCCCTTGACTTTGCTGCAGAAATACCAGCAGTGGCAGTTCAGCTCTATGTCTACCCAGTGTCACTCTGCCTCTTCAACAAAGCTGAGAGGCATGTCTGTTTTTGGCAGAATTGGGTCTCCCAAGAAGGATAGGAGAGGCAGCTTAGAATGTTTGTTCCCAGGGCCAGTACCTCCTTTCTGTCCTAGGAAGATCTAGGTGTCCCTCCAGCTTCGGGCCTTGGCCACCAAGTCTTTGAGGTAGAAGCCCTCATCCTTGACAGTGCAATGAGCACTTGGCTGGGAGTGGTCATATTGAAGGATAGCACTGTGGCCTGACCCTCATGAGGTATGTGCCAAACATATACTTTGCCATCACATGCCAGTGGGATGGTTGAGAACAATACCATGGATACTCAACCCTGCTCCCAGGCCTTATCCTCCAGCCCTGCGGTTCCTGCTGGCACAGCCTTTCCTTATTTGGCTTTACTCTCTCTCTCATGTGCTTTCATGGATTGAAACCTAATTAAGCTACCTTCACTCAAGTCATTGTTTTAGGGTTGGCTTTGGAGCCACCCAAATAAAACACTGGACAGAGATAATTAAATGCCAAGATGTTAAAAACTGAACTTTTTCTTCACAATTTTTTCTTCCCTCCACCTCTTTCACTCCTTTCCAATTCCCTCGTTATAGAATAAGACATAAAACTCATGTGATTGACACAGGACCCCTCTTGCCTAACATCTAGCTGATTGCCCTTTACTATCTAAGAAACTGACTGAGAATGAGTTTACATGGTTCACAATCCCTGTGTGGTTTTTTTCCTTTCTATAGTCAGATCAAATTTGGCCTTTAGACCTCAGGTAGTGATAGAGTCCAGTCACATCTATTCTTGCTCCATCTTGGCAGGTATACAGCAATCTCCCCTGCCCAGCTCCCATTTTTTTCACATTTATTCATTTCCTCCACCAACTGTCTCTCACGTATCTGATATGCAGAGAATGTGTTAGGTACTGGAGGTAACCTAGTGCGTGAGCCAGCTGTCATCCCCACTCAGGATTTACTTTAGCAGGCAATATATGTGCTGTAGGAATGCCATGAGGACACAGCCTGCTGTGGAGGCACTTGGGGAGGTCAAAGGCTTTTTAGCAGAAAGAAAAGCCTTTATCAATATCAATGCCTAAGCAGAGTATATGGATGAGACAAACTGAGTATTGGTCATAGAACAGTGCCAGATGGGAGAGATTCAGTGGGAAAGTCAAGAAGGGCCAGGCTATAAAGAAAATTATAAAACCTTATTAGGACTGAAGGCTTTAAACAGTCTTTCAACGGGATTTAAATTGTAGAGATGAGAGCAGGTTTGCATTTAAAAAATCATCTCTGGCTCCAATGAGTGGATTTGTGAGGATAACAAACTTGGCAGTTAGACTGTTAATGCGGGTGAAGTAGGAAGTGGCACTGGGAGTGAAGATATGTGAAGGAACTGGGAAACATTCAGACAGTGACTGATTAAATGGAGGAAGTGAGAGAAAAGGAGAAATCAAAATGATAATTATTTTGCTGTTAGCAGTTGGTGAACAGTGAGATTGTTGCCTAATATGGAGAAGAACAGAAGGAGCGTTTGGGAGCTCCTAGGTAGTGACTGAAAGATAGCATGGATGACGGGTGCCATTTTGGATAGGCTGTGTTGTTGAGTGGCATGTGGAAAAGAAAGTGGAAATATCTAATGCTCAGATATGTGTCTTTTTTGCTTAGGAGTCCTGAGCTATAGCGAGCTGCACAAGATAGCAGTGAAGCCCCAGGAGTCACTGGGTTTTTTGTGGCATTGTGTAGAATGAAATGGGAGCATCAGTCAGCACCTAGAGGTGAAATGGAGGCAGGGGACTCCATGATGACACTAAAAATCTACTGGTTATCTGGAAAACCAGGAAGCTTCACGTATGTCTTGTGTGGTGACAGCAAACCTTTTAGATACAATGATACAAACAGCCTGGTGAGGTGCATGTGCCATAGGTTTGCCACCACTGGTCTGATGTGTCAAACACTGAATGTGTCCTTGTTGGGAAAAAAAAAAAAACAACCCAATGAGCTACAAAAGAGTAAAACCAATAATCTATGTTGCAAGAAGTCAGAACAGTGATTGCTCTTTGAGGAATAAGTAGTAAGGGCAAGGAGTGAGGGATGAAGGGGTTTTTAGGTTTTCATCTGCTTTTTTCCTTGTTCTTGATTTGGATGCTGATTGTGTTGATTCAACTTGTGAAAATCATCAATGCATAATAAGAAGTGTAAAAACTATAACTAGGTTAGTCCAGGTAAAATGGCTAGAAACCAGATGACAAAAGGTCCCAGAGTAATTAGAATGTGCAAAAGTATAAAGAGAGGCTTCAAAGAAGTTTGACTGTAACAGTGATCTTACCACTATGTCACAAGCCATCCCAAAACTTGGTGGCTTAAACAGCAACAACTGCATTTGCTCATAATTCTGAAGGCCAGCTCTTTAATTAGATTCAGTGAGTCTCCTTGGCAGTTTGATTATAATGACTCAGTATGGTCTGACCGCCATGTCTGGCAATTGGAGCTGGCCATTGTCTGATCCTCTCTCTAGATGACCTCTCATCCTCACATGATGGTGACATCCTAAAAGAATGGGAGTGGAAGCTGAGCTCTCTTGGGCCCAATTTTCAAAGCCTTACTTCATTCCCTGCTGCCATATTCCACTGATTCAGGCAAGTCACAGCCTAGCTCCCATCAGGGAAGGGTGGAGACCGTAGTGACCTGGACAGCCCAGGTCCATGGGAAGGGGATATCATTCATCTGCAGTAGGAATTGGGGCATATTGCCCATTGCTCCTAGATATTCTTCATAGAGGACAGGAAATCAAAATTTTGTGTAAAATCTACCAATTTTTATATTTGGCAACTAATTTACAACACTAAACAACATCGTATGGTCCAAGTGAACGCGTCTGTGTACTAGACGCAGCCTGTGAGCTTCAAACTTACAAACTTTGCAACAGCTAACAATGCTTAACATAGCAGAGATTTCTACTCTCTGAATAAAGGGATTTCAGAAATTCATCCTGTCTCTTTGACTTGTGAGGCATCAGTTTAGATTTTTGGTTAATTTCTCTGGTATAAGAAACCAAAAATGGAAGGATAATTGGAATTTAGATTTGAAAAATCCAGTATCTTTTCCCAAGACATCTTTATTTGTTCTTTCTAGCCTGTAACCTCCACCTGTAAATTACTATCAGTTGATTACTGCCTTACTTTGATTTCTACTACTAGAAACAGAAACCACAGGCTGGGTAATTTATAAACAATACAAATGTATTATTTGACTTAGTTCTGGAGACTGGGAAGTCTGAGAGCACGATGCTGGCATATGGTGAGGGCCTGTGGGCTGTAGCATAACACGGTGGAAGGGAATGCAGACACACTGGCAGGAAGAAGAGAAAATCAGGTTGAACACTTCCCTCCTAGTAGGAATCCATCCCTGCAATAACCCACTCTTGAGATAACAGTAAATCCACTCAAGAGGGTAGAGACCTGGTGACCCAGTCACCTCTTAAAGGTCTCACGTATTACAATGGAAGTTAACCGTTGCTACAATGGAAATTAAATGTCACCATGAGTTTAAGAAAAGAGATTCAAACAACAGCAATTGTTTTCTGGAATCAGAAAAGAAGTCTATGCTAGGCTGTGGGCATGGGGTGTGTGTGTGTGTGTTGTCCTAACTCACTTTCAGAGAGTAAACGCAAGGTGACTGCTCCAGCCAGCACTGCTTTGGTAGAAAGCACCTACTGTGTGCCAAACATTACAGTCTTACTTAGATTTCTTATGGCCTTATTACCATGGGTTTGAAGACCTCACAGAGATTTATCTACTCAAGAAAATCCCATAGCTAGCAGCTGGGAGGGCTGAGCTTTAGGTGAGAATGGTTAGCGAGCATCAGAGCCTGTGTGGTTATCTGAGCTGCAGAAAACCGGCTGTACAACTAATTAAAGAACTCAAATGTTAAGTTGTTAGAAAATGTGCCCAACAAAGCCACTAAATAGTAGTTATTATTGTTGTTACTGATGGTGGTAGTGATCCTTCTTGGTTTCCACCCTGGTGTCCTTGGAGAAGAGTGTTTATCATACTCCAAGATTCGCTACTCTTCCCATCTTGGGAAAATTTCCACACTTGCATCCAGATTCCTCTTATTTCAGGTAGTTTTGAGAATGGGAATCCTGTTCATCTGATAAAATGTGAGCACCACAAAGGTGGGGAGCTTGGGCTGACCTGTTCACTGATGCACCTCAGCACTCCAACAGGGCTCTGCTCAATGTGGGCCTGTCGAATGTTGTTCCCATCTTTTAGAAGATGTTTGCTTACTCACTGTATTACTGCACCTCATCTTGTGGGAGTAGCCCAGCAAGGCAGAGAACAGTGATTTGTGCAGAGGATCCCCAAGGTATACATACAGTGCTGTCTCCATCTCAGCATACTCCATCTCTCCAAAAGGCCCCCATGCACAAAGCCGGATGGTTTTCAACCAGGGAGACTGCTGATTTCACAGTTTTAATTGCTCAGTTAATGAATGTTTATATCTTAAAGAAAAAAAAGCTAAAGCACAAGGTGTAGAAAGTAGTGATTGTGAAGCAAAGAAAAAAATACGTGTATCATTGCCAACACTTTACAACTCTCATTCTGGATGTAAACCCTCTGGCCTCTCCATCCTCATTTACATAACACTTTAGTTACAGGTATTTCCAGCCATCTGTGTTAATGTTTGGCTGGAGAGACTGGTCACATCTTTCCAGAACCAAAAGCCATGTGATTTTCATTCCTGAAAGGACCTGAAATATGGTCTTGGTTGGGGCTATGGGCTAGAGAGACTTGACAACCTTACTTTTGGAGGAAGTTAAAACTCCCCCAAATCTGTTTGTTCATGGTGTCCTGTCCGAATATTCTCTAGAAAGATCAGCAAATTTCCTCTTAATGATAATAAATATCTTAAGATATGTGGGCATATGGATACAAGTGGGTATGGCTGTGTTCTAATAAAACTTTATTTGCAAAAAAGTGGAGGCCAATTTTAATTTTCAAAAACCCTACCACAGAGAGGAACATACGCCCCTAGTTCTACATAATGAGGGTGGGACCCTCATAACGAATTGGTGGCTTTACATGAAGAAACAACAAACAGTTTGGTAGAAACAGACCCTGTGAGCATCCTGAGTCTCAGACTTCCTACCTCTATGGTTAGGAAAATAAATTTTGTCATTTAAGCCATTCAGTCTAAAGTACCTTGAATGGCAGCTGAGCAGGCTAATATGAGTCCTAATTGTTTTGGTTTTTTTCAGGAAAATCTTTGCTCGTTCTCTAAAATGATTTTTCCAAAATAAGGAGTTTCTTTGACTGGAAGTAGAAGTGGAAAGAATACAAAATGAGCAGTTGCAGAAAGAAGTACAGGTTCTTTATTATACATACATGAAAATTTGTTCTCCCTAGTCTCACATCTGCAAAATGATTCTTCAGCTTGGTGCTGCCATTAAAAGACTGTTTAGTCATGACACAATTTCCCAAATTATCACATAAACTAGCTGTCCATATTCTGAGTATCTACAGACAAAATTTCCTTCCAAAGCTACTTTGAAAATGAGTACTTTGTTTCACAATGTGCCACAGGGTTTTCTAGTGGTTAGTGGTCATTCCTCTGTGATGTGGAGTTAAGACCTTCCCACGGAAGGATGAGTCATGGCCTGACCCCTGGTTTGAATGCATAATTATTCTAGAATTGCCACTCCTTAGATCTCCTCCAGGGAATAACTCTACCAGGCCACGACCACTTTCTACCTTTCATTTGTTGTAATAATAGAATTGTTCCTTCTGGGAAACAAATTATTATAGATATTTGCAGGATGTCAGGTATAGTATTTATAGGCATTTCAAAATATTATAGTCAGTTTGAAACATTGAAAAATTCATAATAGCGTTTCAAGGTTTTACATGACTTACATTTTAAAGTTATCAGACATTTCGAGATTAAGATACATCATTTGAACTTCCAGTAGGTATTAATGGTGTCCAAAAAATGATAGGTAATTAGGTTATATAGTACATCCCTTGCCCACATTCCATCCAATTTTTACAGAATGTTGCACTTTGTAAACTGCTACTAAGAAACAATTATTGCACTGAATTTTGTGTAAGATTCCTCCAAATACACTTTGTTGCTTTTTTTTTTTTTCCAGATAAGAATCTTGCTTCCAAGTAGAAAAAGTTGCAAGACAAACCAACATAAGATTTCTGGCCTGAGAATTAGTAAGTTTTTCAAGACAGGTGCTTATGCCGGCCCCGAGAATTGGTTTTTCTTTTCATTACCCCTCTCGTCCCCTTGTACTGACTGCACAGACATTTACTGACCTCTCCTGTGAGCAGGCTGTGGAGATACTATGAACAATAGTGAAATCCCTGCCTTGTGGCACTTCCTACCTGGTAGTCAGAGACAGGCAGGGTGCAGAACACCTTACAGATAGAGTGGCTAAAATTTCCCGCATATCCTCATTTTGGGTCAATGAGGATGTGGAGAGGACATCAGACTGCAGGAATTTTGCTAGTCCCAGTTCTGCCATTTATAAACTGTGGGTTTAAACCCCATCCGAGCCTTGGTTACCTCATCTATAAAATGAGGAGGTGTTAGATTAAGTGATTTACTAAGAAGAGTTTCTGGGCATGGTAGTGTATGCCCATAATCCCAGCACTCAGGAGACTGAGGCAGAAGGATCACTGTAAGTTCGAGGGCAGCCTGAGCTATATAGTGAACCTAAAGCCAGCTTGAACTACCCAGTGAGACCCTGTCTCAAAAAAAGGTGTGTGTGGGAGAGGCCTTTTATTTTTCACATTTTTATAAGAACAATTTGCACAAAACCAAGGACCGGTTTGTTCATCATTCTAAGGTTTACAATATATTTCAAAATAAAATACAAGAATCCTTAGGTATTCCACATACACTCAGTACTTCAAAGACCAATCTAAACTTTCACCAACATAAAATGTCTCTTTTGCAAAGGCTAAGTAATTAAGTCATTTTACCATCTCCAGCCATATGAAAAATAAATTATTTATTCATAAATACTCATTTCCAGAGCTGATTACAAAATTTTGCATTTCTCTGGCTGTGAAATCCTCTTGGTGTGACACTATCTCTTCTATTAGTATGTATCACTGACTGTGGGGTCCTCTTAAATCTAGCTGACCTGAATGTTAGCTCATGAAAATAGACTGGGTACTTGCTTTGAAGAACCCCAAGGAGATTCTGTCCCAGACATCCATCCCTGTGTGCAGTCCCTCTACCTGTACCCCATTTACTGCTCACAGGCCTCTTGGGAATCCCTTTAGCTCTTCAGGCTGTAAGACTATCCTAACTTCTTTGAAAGCCCAAGTGGAATATTAATGTATATTTAATAATGCAAGTGAAACAGCATATATTTTATAATCATTTTTTCTGAAACATGATAACAGTGAATGTCAAATAAGGTTAGATTCATTAACTTGGTAGGCATTATGAAACCTTTGATTCTCTTGCAAGGCAAACTGCACTCATTTGATTATGAAATGAAGAAATTCAACTTCTAATCAACCAAGTATGACAAACATTTTACAGAACTTGAGAGAATCTTATCAAGATCAGATTCCTACCGACACTGGAGGTTTCTGAAGGACGTGCGTGCCATCTAAGTTTTATCTGTGTGCTATGTAATCAAAGAACCAAATGTTCTACATGTTTTCAAATTTGATCAGTTGGGCTCCACCACAAGGACACACCTTGGCAGTGCTTTGGGGAACAAAGTAAAATCTCTGCTTCAGTACTGGAGTTTAATTCCTTCCTGTTACTCTGAGGAGTCAAGAGACAGTATTAACACTGTCAGAAGCACAGGCTGCTGTGCACACTAGTCTTCCTGTCCTTACAGTGACTGGAAAGAAACAATCACCACATCCTTCGTTGGGTGAACACCACTACTACAGGACCAGATGGCAGGAGCATCCCTGGGACCTGGGGAAACTTCACACAGCTCTACAATGTCTGCTAGTACAAAAGGGCATTCAAGCAGTGCTGCATGCACTACATAATGAGGGCGAGTCCAGCAGACGGGGCTGCACACACGGAGGTCAGAAAAGAGGAGGGATGCTCAGGCAACTTTGGCAACCTGGATCACAGTTATACACAAATTCTTACTGGCAAAATGGATTTTGGCATACACCATGGAATTTGCTTATGTTTTAAGATGTCGAGTAAATGCTACCAACAAGAATGCAGCCCCCTTTTACAAGGATAGGCAGAAGGAATTATAAAGCCTTGCTGATGCTCAGTGTCCTGACATCAGTATGACCACAATGGCCTTTTGCAGCTATTCCAAAAGGTCCATGTGCTGGACCTGAGAGTGCATGGGCCTGGATTTGGCTATGAGGTCCTGAAGAAGTCGATGCATGCGTTGTGGGCTTCCAGGGAGAAGTCTCTGTGCTGCAGAAAAGCATCTCTCTTAAGTCCAAACCTCCATAGGCACAATGGCTTCTTTGGTTCCAACAGAAGGAAGCAGGCTTTCTTCAGACAAGAAATAAAAGGGGAATTGCACTAAGAAGCCACGGATCTTTTTCAGTTCTTCCTCAGCTCTAATGGGATCTTCCTTTGCTAATATGGGCTTGTTTATGAAGTCTCTCAGCTGCATTAAATTGTGTACTTCATCATTGGGAAGGCACCGGAACACCTGATTAAGACACAAATTGGAATTTGAATGATTAGTTTAAGGGACAGCACATGCCCTTTGTAAAAAAATCCATTCCAGCAGGCAGTTTTGTTTCATGAAATACATTAGTTTTATGTTAAAGCAGAAACTTAAGAATAACTGCTCCTACTTGCCATGAAATGACTGTTAGATTTGCTTCCATTGAAGAAAGTCACAGATAGATCTTTATATCTCATCTATATAGGTCATTAGCTATAGAATAAAGTCAAGTGAGTGGAGTGGAATTACACTGGTGTTACTTTACATGAAGGTAAATTTTTGGATGATAATCATCCCTGAATTTCACTGGAGGTTTTGGTCTAAGAGAGAATCTACATTATTATATTTTCTCTAACTTTTTGTGTTGAACGATATTTGAATCTGTACCTATACTTAGTGTTACAATTGCTAACTCAGTGTTGTAATTCCTAAAGTAACATTTTACTGATTGAAAATGAGTTTTGGATGTAAAACTTTATCTCTGCTTATTTCAGCACATATTTCTTAAGCATAAAGACATGTGCCTAGATAATCAAAATACCATACTTACCTTAGAAATTTTTAAGATAGGGTTTATGCTCATTTTCATCCTATTATCTTTAAAAGGGCATTTATCATCACCTCTGTTCAAACTCCAAATCAGGCTATGTAGTGCATTTGTAAAATTATATTTTGAAAGACTTTATACACATGACCTACTTGGTCATGGCCTTGAATCCTCAGTATGAGGTAAAGCAACGTAAATAAATGTCATGTTTTACCAAGAAAGGAGAGTCTCCATGATGGAAGGGACTCTGTAAGTCAAGAACACCACACTCTTATCCTAACTTCTCAGGATCAACCAATCTCAGCCTGAACATTTTCCATGACGGGAAGCTGGCTACTCCCTGAAGTAACCTGTTTCACTATCACATAATGCTTAACTCTTGCACATTGTTTATCATAACCAATGGATAAAATTTATCCAAAGATGCTTTTGCTATGCACAGGTACTGGGCTTAAAACAATTGTGTAAAATTAAAGCCATCCGAAAAAGGATAGGCCTTATTATTTTAAAAAGTCATCATTAGGATGAATACTATTGCAATAACAACATGGTGTGCTAAACACATTGAAGAGACTATCTGTATCCTCATACTCACTCCAGTGAATATCCCTCCCCGTTTATAAGTGAGGGAAAGAGGGCTCCCAAAGTTGAGTCACTATACACAAAATTATAACATCAGGTAATTAGAGAGCTGGGTTGAACCCAGGTGTGACTAATTTTTGACCCCCACCTGGCTTTGTCACTAAACATGTTCAAAGGCTGGGTAACCAAGTGCTCAGGGTACTCATGATGAGATTCCATGACAGATGAGAAGACAGGATGTCACCAAAACCTCTTCTATACTATAATACATGATCTTTTGATCTTTGCTGTTTATTGTTTGCAAAGAAGCAATGGGAGCACATTATTTCTTTTATACTCATTAAGGATATATGAGTACCAGATATTCATATAGCAATCAAATGCAGAAATAATGGTGTGTTTCTTGTACAGAAATTCAATTTTTTAAAAAAAGGGTGTGATTAGAAATAAGCAAATCTCACCTTATCATAAATTGTAGCATTTCGAGCTGCTGTTGAAACCCACACCTCCTTGAAGAATTTGTCACTCACTGGATCCTGAATGTCCTCACTTGGGTCAGAAAGGTAGCCAAGGACAACCCTGAAATATAAAGTACCTCCAAATTGAGTAGCTGAAAGAAGTTTGCCATTTGTTTTGTTTCTTATGGTAACAATAATTCAGAATTCACCCATAGACACAGTTTTTGAAAATCAAAGAAAACCACTAAAACTAATTACATTGTCTGTCTGTCTGTCTATCTATCTATCTATCTATCTATCTATCTATCTATCTATCTACAGTGGATCTTCAAGTTACTACTGGCCTCAAATAATAAACAACTTGGTTACAACTGGAATTTTAGGTTTAACTTAAAACCAAAGTCCTGGGTTATGACTCAAACGCTGCCTACTTGTGCAGTTGTAAATAAAGACTGTGATGCCAGAAATGCACATGTAAGTGTCAATCTAGGCCAAGTTGTGTATACTTGTGGATGTGATTTTGGTTAGTGCTTTATATAATCACTATGATTACTGCTATCAAAATGGCCCCCCAAAAGCTAGAAAAGCTAATCAAGGATGAGATGGTGAAGAATGCAATCACAATAGGAAAGAATAAGTACATTGTGGAGAAACATGAAAGTAGTGTTCCTGTGACCAATGTTGTTAACATGCGCAGCATATTGAAATCCACCATCTCGACAATCTTACAGAAAAAAGATTTGTATAATGAAGCTAGTGTTGCTAAAGGTGTTATTAAATTAGTAAGTCACAATGAAAAGTGTTAGACAAGTTAGGCAGGCTATTACTAGTGAAAGTCAGATGGCAGGTTATAGCATGTCTGAGTCTATACTTTGTGAAAGAACCAGGGCCATAAATGTAGACTTTGTGAAGCATAATCCATCAATGAGTGACAATGCTAAAACACTGTGCCAGTAAGGGGAGGTTTTACAATTTTAAAGCAAAACCTGGAGTTCATAGCATAACTAGGCATCGTGAAGCAGCTAGTGCTGACAAAAGGGCTGCTGAAAATTACATACACCACTTTGAAACAACACAAAGAAATGGCTTTTGCTCTCATCAAGTTTTCATCTGTGATGAGTCCAATATCTTTTGGCAAAAAAAAAAAATGAATAAGAGAACATACATTACTCAGGAGGAAAGGAAAATGCCAGGCCACAAGTCTTAGTGCTATGTGCCATTGTGAGTGGTGACCTCAAGGTAAAGCCTCTCTTTGTTTATCACTCTGAGACTCCTAGGGTGAACACATGAAGTCATGAAGACCGCGCAAGGGGTCACAGTGCAAAAGACTGGGTAACAGGAATATTTTTTCTTGAGTGGATCACAGAGGCTTTCTGTCCTACTGTTAAGAAATATCTAGAAGACAAAGGTCTACTACTCAAGACTCTCCTCATCATAGACAGTGCTCCTCCTCACCTATGAGATTTGGAAGAATTGGCTGAAAAATTCCCATGGCTCTCAGCCGAGTTCCTCCCACCTAATACAACTCCTCTACTGCAGTCTATGGACCAGCAGCTTATGGGTAACTTTAAGAAGCTCTACGTCAAGGAAGTGTTCCTGAAGTGCTTCCAGATGGTCTCAGATTTAACCCGTAAAGAATTCTGGAAGGATTATTACAACATTCTTGTGTAGAAGTTAATTGAGAAATCCTGGGTCAGTGTCTAATGACACTGAAATCTGCCTGGAAGAAAGTGTGGCTTAAAATAAGAGAGAGACTTTGAAGGTTGTGTGGAGGAACCTAAGCCTTCAAGTTATCCCATGGCTGATGACACTGTCACTGTATCAGAGTCCATAGTCTTGCAGATAGACAGTGGTGAAGCTGAGGAACACGCAGAGGAGCTGTCTACAGAGGAGCTTCAGCAACTTGTGGCTGAGCAATAGAGAATGGCAGCTGAGGAGATTTCTGAAGAAGAGGGAGAGTATCAACAATCAGTGCAGCAAAGTTCTTCTTCTGAAATAAAGGAGATCCTGGAAAAAAATGGACAGAACTACAAATGTTTGTAGAGAGGACCCACCCAGACAGAGAAAAGCCAATCACTGCACTCACTTGCTTAATGACAATGTCATACCATACTGAGAACAGTGCTAAAGAAAAGACAGACAGAGAACCTTAGAAAAATTTTTAGTTCTGAAAAGGTTGAGACCTAGTGAGCCAGAAGCAGGTCCTAGTGGGCTACAGACCCTCCCAAGGAGAGAATGGACACCGGTGAGCCAGATTCCTGATGTTCTTATGAAAGGCATCTTTTTCCAAACCATAACCACCTTCCATTCCATCCTCCCTTCCCGCAAGCCAAAGACGTCAATCTGAACGGTGAGTACAGTATGGAAATTGTTATTTCTGCACATTTTATACCTAGGCACATTTTATAACTTTTTGGTGACTACACTAGGAAAATTACTTGTGTTTCTGGCAAATTATGCACATTATATAGCCCTTTTTATTATGAAAAGATTAGTTAAGGGGTGCTTTGAGAACACTGCAATCACTTATGGGTATTTCTATTATTTCTTATGGGGAAAAAGTCTTGGCTTGTAATTAACTTGAGTTACAACTGGGCCTTGTGAACAAACTCAGTTCATAAATCAAGGGTCTATTTGTTCTATTTTTTTCTTTGTTTCTTTTCTTGTTCTTTCTTTCATCTTTCTGTCTATTCACCTAACCTTTTAAGTAGCAAAACAAAATGAAAATTAAAACCTGTTTCTTTGGTATTTTATCTATTACACAGAAATACCTTAATTTTCTCCTAAGAGCAACCTTATAACTTGGTCTTGCCAAATTAGCACTCTAAACACGTGCCAGAAAATATGCTGTGCTCTTTTCAAACCTATCTAGTCACCTCTATGAGGAAACAACATCTTCAACTTACAGATGCAGGAAGTGAAGCACTGAGAGGTGAAAGACCTTGTTCGGGGTCATACAGTTGGTAAGTGTTAGAGCTGGGTCCACAACTAGGGTCAAACAACTGCGCTCTAGCCCTGACCCTTCCTTCTGTCCCTCCGTGCCTCCCTCCTCCCTCCACTCCTTCCTTCTTTCCCCATTGCCCTTTGTTCTCTTAAACCAAGCTCTATGCTGACCACTTGAAAAATATGAAGCATCTTTGGGTAGTTAAGTGAGACCAAAAATGAAGAAATAATAATTCCTCGAAGAAATTAATCAGAGTTGCCATAAATACAGGATACACTTTCAGAACGTAAACTAGAATTGTCAGGGAGCATTTTCCCTCTTCTGCATGCTTACCTAACTCCATCTACCATTTTCTATGATTCAGTGCAACATGAGCTTTATAAAACTTTTAATACTTCCACTTCTCCTATCTCCCAGTCAATATGAGGCAATTACATTTTCTTCACATGCTTTCTGTATGTTTCAGTTTTGTTAGAGAACTTGCACTTTTTAGCCGTCTTGTTTTTAACAGGTCCATCTCCCACTTCTAGAATGCAAATTCTTCAGGAGACCTTGACCTAACTATTCTGATATCCCTAGGGTGCCTGGCATAAAAGAGGTCACATATGAGATATTATCTGAACTAACCATATCTAAACAGAAGGCTGGAAATAACAAGATATCATTAGACAAAGCAAAACAAGCTTTAGAGGTCATATTTTAAAAGTACTTTCAGTCTTTTGGAAGGTTGTAGGATTCACAAGCACTACCACCTTTATTCTGGAAGCCAGGAAGGAAAGAAAGATGGTTCGCATTTTATAGACAGCAAACTAAAGCCTGGAGACATACTAATAATTAAGTTAAAATGCAAATGGCTTACAAAGCATGCTTCTCACATGCCTTGTAGGCTCAAAGAGTAGCAAAAGGGCCTGTATTACCTGAAAAGAGAAGTGGGAAAAATAAGCTTTATAAAGAGTTCGGTTTTTACAGCGAATGAAATGTAAATTCACCATAGACATGGGACAGACAGGATCTAACATATTAAAATGTATATATTGATATGCTGAGAACAAGCATGAGGACACGGAGACCAGTTAGGAGACACTCTGGTGACTTAGGTGACATATGATGGCAGTTAGGGCCTGGTGGCAAGGAAGGTGAAGACAGAGCCAAAGTTTAACAAATAGAGGAACAAGGTGTGGGGAAAAAGTTAGGTATCAAGGATGACTTGGCAAGTTTCTATTTAGAGCCCTGGGAGAGTGTAGCTGTCATTGGCTAAGACAGGAAAGACTGTGGGTGTGGCCCGTTTGTGGGGCAAGACCAGGAATTCAATTTTGAGCCTACTGAGACATCTATTTAATATTCAAGTGGCCATTGCTCAGTAGGCAGCTGGTCAAATGATCTGGAGTTTGGGAGAGAAGGCCTGGTTGGCAATCTATGCTCATAAAACCATACAGTCTTTATTGGGTTCACAAGAAGAGAAAGTGTAAAAAGAAATCCCTCAACAGTAGTGTGGAGGATTAAATTAAATGTAAATCTACATTTATTTAAATATACTGTTATTCTACATTTATTAATTTAAGTATACTGTTAGTCTATATTTATTTAAGTATACTGTTATTCTCTTTATACTTAAATAAACGTAGATTTACATCATTATTTTTTACTGGCTGTAAAATTTCCCAGCATGTGAAATTTAGATAACCAATTATTTCATTACAAACATTCATATAGTTTCTGATCTTTCTTTATTATGAACAATGCAACAATGAACATAATTTATTAATCAAATATAATGTTTTGTGAATTTCTATGATTATTATTTCGTTACAAGAAATCCTAGAATTAAAATTCCTGTGTCAAAGAATGTGCAAATTTATTCCAAAAGGGATGTACTAAGCCATAAGTGCTCCATCAGGCATTTTTCCCCATTTGTCTTTAACACTATCAACTCATAAAAAAATCTCAGCCAATTTTACAGGGATAAAAGGCAGCACATTTTAGTTTTAATCTACACATTTTCTGTCATATAAAATTTTTTAGTGGGGCTAGCACCATGGGTACATTATGATTCTTGATTTTTATAACCCTGAAAATTTTATCCCTAACTTTAAATAACTTCTCCTTCTGTCAAAGGAGAATAACTTTTAAAACTTTAAGAATTTAAGGGAGACTTTGGGGTACACCCCAGTGAGCTGCATGAGTCCTGGAGGACCCCAGCTCTGCTCAATCCAACATTCCAGTACAAGCCATCAGGGAAGAGCCTGGCCAGAGGTACTGAGCCCTGCCCAGCTCAGCTTAGAGCCCCAAAGCTGTGGGATGGGGGTGTGACCCAGCTAGTTGCACAGTTCCCTGAGTTTTCAAGCTCTGCCCAGCCCAGTGCAGGGCTGTGGCATCATACTTTGGGGGTATGCCTTTGCCAGCCACAACAGTCCCAGAGGAACCAAGTCCTGCCTGGCCCAGTGCAAGGACCTAGCATCATACTTTGGGGGGTGCATCCCAGCCAACTGTGTGAGTTCCAGAGGTTCTGAACTCCACACACTCCAGCACAAGGTCCCAGTGCCATACTTCAGGGGTGTGCTTCAGCTAACAGCATGGGTCCTGGAGATTCCAAGCTCTGCCTAACATAGTGCAATACCCTGGTGCCACCCACTGGGGGTGTGCTCCGGTGTACCTCATGGGAGTTGGAGAAGCTGAACTCTGCCCAATCCAGCACAGCACCCAGGTGCCATCTTTGTAGTGTCCCAGGGAGACTACAGTCTGGAAGAGACCCACTCAGAGATCCTCTGCCACTCTAGAGAGCCCCAGAGAGCTGAGGCAGGGCAGCAGCCCCATACAACATTTCTCCAGCACCCTGGGAACCTTGGCTCATAGGAACCCAGGTGCCTGGCCCACTTCTTTACACCCTAGAACAGTTAGTCAGTATCAGAAACACCTTGGATTTAATCAGCTCATCTGGAAGAACCTAGGAAAATGATGAAAGACCAAAATCCAGTTTCAGACCTCCACCACTGAGAATAAGTCCAGGAGATATTAACATAGAATTTA
>PVLA01010137.1:0-66876 GCA_004027455.1 Hydrochoerus hydrochaeris | reverse complement strand
CTTTGTAATTTGCCTGTATGTATTCCTGCTTCTTCGTTCACATTTCTTATTCTTAAATTGTAGATTCTCTTGTCATCTTCTAGCCTTTGTATTGTTACTGCCTGTTTCCTTGTTATTTTTAAGAGATCTTTCCTTTCATGATCACACATTGCAAACTTGTCTTCAAGTTTTGATAGTCTATCCTTAGTTTCTTTTAAGGTGCTTTGCCAGCTTTCAATGGAGTTTTTAATTTCCTGGTAGTCTCTTTGGATCTGCTTCATGTATTCTATATTTTCTTTATATTCTTTATCGAATGTTTCTCTCCTTTTTTTGTGTTCCTCCCTTCTTCCATCTGCATCTTCCTGAGAGATGCTTCCTGAGAGCATTTCTTTTATTACTCTACTCCTATCTTGCTTTACCTGATTTAATATTTCAGTTTTGAGCTCATCTACAAGGTTCCAGAGATATCTCTTAATGTCCATTGAAGCCATGTCTGATGTTGAGTGTTTGCCACCCTCAGCCTCCCTTGTTTTTCCCTCTCCTGGATCAGGGCTCTCAGGGTTCTGGGCTAGGGGCCTCCTCCTGCCTCTCTCTCCTGTCATGGTCCCAGCTTCCTCAACAGTGCAGGTCCCAGCCCCCTTCCCTGTTGGGCACGTTTCCTCCAAAGCATGCTGGCAAGGGACCTCTGCCCTCTTCTGACTGCTCTTGTCACTGAAGTGTAAGCAGCAGCTGCATATGCCTGCCCCTCCCCACCAGGCCAGCCAAACTTCAGGTGCCTTTACCTGGTTAGTGCTTGCTAGGCACAGGGAATAGATTTGGGACAGCTCATTGGGTCTCGGTCAGGGGCACGGCCCAGTCCAAGCAAATCCCATGAATCTGCTCTGGGCAGGGAGGAACTAACTGAAGTCACTGCCGCTCCCAGTTCAGGCTCCTCCTGCCCGATTCCAACATGTTGCCCACTTGGTTGTACCCTTCCTGTGGGGGGGTCTCATTCCCAGCACTGACCGTGAAGGTCCCTTCACCGCCTCTGCTCTCCACCATGCCCACCAACCCATGACTTCAGTGCTGCTGTGCCTCCTGTGAGTGGCAGCGGGAACAAGTTTGGGCAGCTCTGCCAGCCGGCGTGAATCCAGGCTGTTGCAAACTTGGCGGGTCGCCACGAATAAAAACATTGTGTCCCGTAATTTTTAGCTGTTTCAGTTGTAATCCTGACATGTTTGACAAGCTTTTTTACATTTTAATTTCTCCCTGTGTCAAGGGGATCCATCTCCCTCTGTCTGGGTCTCTCCAAGGTGTTTTATTCTGGCAAATGAGTTGTTTCTCCCAGGAGGCTTTGTATTTTGTTGCTCACTGGTTGGCCATCTTGTCTTCCAGATGTATAGTTTTAAACATTAAATAGCATCACAAGCCTCTAAAGTAAAAGCAACCATCCTTGGTAGCTCCCTTCCTCATACTTGGATGCCTTTTCTTATAAAAATTATTCCTTCCTTTGTTGTAAATAATATAAATATACTCATATTCTTTCATTGTTGTGTTTTACATATTACTGATATCTAGAATAAAAACTTTGTAGAATTAAAAATTAGTTCTTTGACCTTCACCCAATTCTATGCCTGTAATTTCTCGTGCCCCAGTACAGCAGTCTAATATAGTATGGTAAAATGTGTTTTTATTATTGCAATTATAAGTGGTGTTCATTGATGACTATATAATATGATTATGTGACTTTGCAGACAACTTTTTGATTTTTCTGGAATTGATAATTGCCTCACTTTTCCCTACCTTTAGATTTCTCTTTCCCTAGAAGTTGTTTAACTTCAAGCTTTTCAAGAGTACTATTTACTTTATTTCACTGAGGTCATGAGCATCAACAAGGCAAAGTTGTTATCTAGCTCTCCAGTCTTCTTTTAGAAGACAAATGCCGTTCTGACGCCTGATCCTTTATTGAAAACTAATTTCTCTCTATACAGGTTTTTCAAATGTGCTCACCATTGTAGCACACTTCATTCATGATAATGTGTTAGTCGAAATGGTTGGTATCCATTTCTGCCTGAGTATTCATCGTCTACAGGTCTAAGAAAATTTTCTCAGTCATTGTGGAAGTTTTGTCCTCTCAGCAGCAGGCCTTCAGGCATTTTTGCTCGGTTGGTTGTTGAAGCTTTGTTTTACTCTTACATATTACAGCAAACATCCTTGGATATATTTCCTTGTGTTCCTGTACAATTTTTTCTATACTACACATTTTACACAGTAAATAACAAAGTGTAAAATAGAATGACTGCATCCCAGAATTGCCTTCTAAACATGCACTGTCTCATTTATTCCCATTTCGGTGCCTTGAAGTGCTTCCATTACCTCCGTTTAACAGATGCACAGGGGTTAAACAACTTCCTTGGAGCCGTGCAAATACAAAGCAGCAAAGTCAGGATGGGGCCAGGAAGTCTTCCTTCAGGCTGTGCCAGGAGCTGCCTCCTGCCTTCCTGGCCTTCCTAACACTCAGGGACCCCATTTCTCTTCAGCACCAACATCACAGTATCCTACCTAACCTTAGGGATTCTCACCTTCCCCAGGCACCACTTGAGAGACACATTTCTCTCAGGATCCCTGCTTAGCCCCTTCATGTGGCAATAGCCTTGTCTAGGTGGCTTGTGCTGTCCCAGCCACTGATTTCTCTCAGATGTGGACTAAGACCTCCCTGGCATTTCCTCAAAGCACAGCTAAACCCAGACCACTTCCCTCAACAAGAGATTATTAAGGTCCTTGAAAATAAGAGGGAGTTAACATATCTGTTATAGAACCCCTCCACAGAACCCCTCCACAGCCTCTCCTTGTCCCCTTCCACTGACCATCTATCTGTAAGATGCCATGTTGAAGGAGCCAGCTTATCTCTACTTTTGGGAGACCCCTGGAAAATACCTCTGCCCTGGGCCCCTATTCCTGTGGTACCTAGACAAAGCAAACCAATCCCAAATTTTCTCTAAAAAGGAAGCCTGATCTGTCTCTGAGATGTCTCCAAGGCAAGTCCCCCATTACTATACAGAAGCTTATCTTCCCAAGTGGGTTTCAAATATTCCAGCTCGGAAATAGGGTTCTGCTTTCTTATACAGAACCAAAATGCAAAACTAATTGTCCATGCCCCTTAATACCCTAAACAAGATGAACTTAAACTATTTCTAGTGTTACAGGAATTCAGTTTGAAGTTTTAAAAGAACATTTTCTCTATTCTAGCCATGAAACTTTGAAAATAAATGTCAGGTCTCAGCCTCATTGGAGACGTCCAGTTTTATATTAAAGGAATGTTTGTTAGCTCTAAGAACCATTTCCTATCCATTTTGTCCTTGTAACTGAGAGAGATCAATTGCTTTGCCTGAGGAGAACATTCAGAACTTTCTGGTGACCCTGCTTTAAATTGATACTAAACCCAGTGTGTGGGCACAGGCCTGACTGTTTTCTGTTTTCCTGGGTATTTTCCTAAATATCTTTCCATCTTGAGATGTTTTTCCTCCAAACCTTCTCTTCACAAAAACAGGATGTAGCTCTGGGCTTTGGTTAATTGAAGGTGAATCTTATTCTTAACAAAAACCATGATGGTTTTTATCTATGATTTCCAGGAAATGATCAACATTCTTCTGCTGATAAACTTCTTGACCACAAGTGTTTCTGTGCAGGTGTGCAGTTTTAAATAATGAACTGGCAGCTCAGAATGGGCTGAAACCAAATCCCACACAAGCAAGCATGGTTCTCACATGAAGATCGCCCTGCTATGTGTCCTCTCTGCTTCGTATAGAGCTAAAAGGGCACCTGGAACCTCAGACTCAGGGTGTTTCCATAAATCTAAGACCCTTACCCTAACACAAAATGATCACATTTTTAAAAAACAGTTCCCCTTGGTTCTTTTTCCCTTGGTTTCAAGGTAGGGAGAGGGAGGAAAGAAGAGAAAATAAATCACCGCTAATTTACTGATTTGTTTCAAGTGCACGAGGCAAAGGCCAGGCTTGTCTCACTGCACTGTGTGGAGCATGATGAAGTCTGAAGAGTGATCTTAGGTCTGACAGAGGTCACACGGAAGCCCACCAACAATTTACCAAGAGAACTATGGTTTCGCTCGACATGTTCTCCCTACAAAATACATCAACCCAGGTCAAATATAATGGAAAGTATTTCATAAAGATCTGCCTGTCTGTCTGTCTGTCTCTCTCTATCTTGTAGCTGGGTTAATTTTTTTAAAAAAATCACATAAACAACCAAAAAACTAGTATGAATTTACAAATGGCCACACCCATTTATCTGTGAGATAGTTGAAGATAAATATCAGTCTTGCCTTATTCATAGTTAGGCTATAGTATATTTCATTTCCCTTATGAATGCCATTTAGACACACTCTGTGACTATGAAGTCTGTCTCTCTTACAGCCTTTAATGGTACCAGGGCCCAGTATCCTCATTTCTAAGTTTGCACTAGCTCCATGTAGCATGGACAGAATAGATGCCATCTTAGAGAATTAGTAGAATGATAGAATTTCTAAAGAGGATGTGAGTGAAAACACACACACACAAACACACACACATGGATGGATAAATGAAAATGATTATATCCCATAGCATCTTGGTCTAATGTTACCTATGTAGGGAAAGAGGAAAGAAATTAATGGGTGAATTTATTATCGCAGTTATTATTAAGTAATTGCAATGCCTGAGTCTCATTTTATTATTTGTACTAAATCTACTCTTGGCAGTTTCATCACCAGTAGGAAATCTGACAAGCAGACAGAGAAGCCAATAGGATTTTAAAACACTTTTTGAATTACACTTTCAATATTCAGAAATCAGTATATCTGAAGCACTGCAAATCTTTATCTTCAGTGCAAATTGTAGTAGTAACTTACTCCACAGGCATGTAATAAATTAATAAAGCATGTCCTAAACTTGTTGACCTTTAATAGAAATTCTCTAGGGATATGGAGACTAGTGCTTCTTTTTAAATCCATTCCTGGGTTTATTTTGCCTTGGCATCCAAACTGGATGCCATTTACATGCAATTGTATTTGAGGGCTGCTAATCAAGAAAATATTTCAAAGAAGTCTTGTATCTGTACAGAGAAAGCCTGGAATTAACATAGGGTTATACTGGTTAGAAAAGGAAAGCTCATTTTTCCTAATTTTTTTTTTATTCTGTCTATATATATTTTCCCAGGAAAGTCTGGCTAAAAGATCTTCCTACACATTAAGTGAATCCTGTGGAGAATAATCTGACTAGAATACTGGCTGAAGTTTTGATAATGAAACCACTAGTGTGGCTACGTTGTGTGAGTTTCAGTTGGTTCTTCAGATTTACAACAAGCCAAGTCATCTAAAGAAATAACTACAGTGCTAATAAAGCTCAAAAAGCAAAAGACCCTCAAGGATCTTTTTCAAGAGCTTGAAATTTTCTGGACATATTTACATTCTTGTTTATTTGAGCTTCATGTCAATTGTCTAATGTAGATGACCTCGGAATTATTCTCCATGTTTCACAAGGGAAGAGACTGACTGAAAGAGAGTCAGTGCTGTGCTCCAGACTGACTATTTCAGTGGTGACAGAATCACAGTTAGGACCTTGATCTCTCATTACAGAGACACTGAACACACACAGAGACCCTTGGCATCCAGAAAGAAACCGCAATCATCTGCTTTACTCATCTCGGTATCTCCAGTTTTTAGTCTGGGATAGGAATTTAGAAAACAGTTGCCAAAGAAATGAAAGCACCAGCCAATTAAAAAGCAGAATTAGCCAGTCGTGGCTGTAGTGTGCCACAGTGTTAGATGTCTCCTCATTCTACAGCAGTCTCAGCCCTGTCACCTGCATGGCCCATTTCAAGAAAGCCTCAGATGCTATGGACTTTGTCATAATACACAGGCCTGCTGCTTCTAGACCTTTCCCCCCAGAGTTCAATTGTCAGGCTTTAGGTGTCTGCTTATTCATGTGCGTTATATGTGAGCCAACAGTGACAAGGACCAGGCTGAAAGCTGTGATACTCATTAGCAGTTACTTGCACTGTATTTGCATTTGGCCACACGGAAGCATTAGAACACATTTGCACTTGCGTGACTGTAGGCTCATCAGTGTAGTTAAGTCAGCGCAAAGTATCAGATGGGAATTAATGGCATCACCAACTCTAAGCCGGAAGTCATTCAGATTTCAGGAGGCTTCAAGATGTGAAAGACAGTGGCTATGTGAATGGTTTCTAGTTTGCAATGGTCTGATTTACAGTCCTTTGATTGCATATTGGTACAAAAGTGTAGCCATGCAACCATTCTGTTCTTCATTTGTAGTATAGGATTTGCCATATTATATGAGTCAACACATGAACAAAAAGAGACTTACGTTAAACGATTTTGCTCAACTAGGCTAAGGTAAGAGTTCTGCACATGCTAAAGGTAGGGTAGGCTGAACCATGGTGCTTGTTAGGTTAGATGTATTAAGTGCATTCCTGTGTGTGTGTGTGTGTGTCTGTGTGTGTGTATATATGTGGGCAGTACTGGGATTGAACCCACAACCTTGCTAGTGCTGGACAAGCACTCTACCACTGAATGAAGTCCCCAGCCCAGACATTATTTGATATTTCTTAACTTATGAGAGGTGCATTATGATGTGTGACCCCTTCATAATCGAGGAGCATCTGTACACTGTTCTTATTTATTGTTCAACAATATATAGTGCGATCTCATCTCTTGAAAAGGTCCCAAGTCAAACACTAAAAACTGAACTATATGTACTAGGTACTATGTTTGGTTGGAATCTTCATTGTTAATATATTTCTGGTAGGATGGACATTTGAAAGTCTTTACCTGAAGCTGGTTCCATTTGCATTAGTATATTGCTAACACTATTACCTAAGAGTAATGCTATTATGTAATGAACTATAAATTTAAGATGGATTGTACAAATAAAACTATTGAGAGGAACAGTTCCTACATTTAAATACAAATTGAAACAATCCACTCCTTTTTCAAACCTGTAGACCACAATATTTTTTAAAATGGCTTGTAACAAAAATTAGCTTAAATAAACATGTGCTCATGCAGGAGTCTAAAGCTTTGACCATGCCACCCATGCGTGCCCATGCCCCAGCTTCCAAGCATGAGCTCAGAGTATTATAACACACACAAGCCTCTGCCTTGCTTGCTATTAGAATTTTAAGTCGCAGGTTAAGACCAGGTCTCTAGCTGAATACAAATTTCAGTTGGATTTGGAAAAATCCTTTAAATAGATTTTTATTGGTTTTTAAGAACATGGTTATTTTGTGTTAATAATGGCCATACATTAGGCTTTAGATAATTGCTTTATGTAACTTAGAGTTTTGGCTTTCAGCTAAATAAACACTCTGTGTGTTCACAGGTGTATTGTCCTCAAGGGCACTCCGCTTTTAAGGGTGGCAGCTGTTGCCAAGGTGTTGCTGATACAGTTCTTCATATAATTTATTGGAAACAGGTGCTGGCTCATGATGAAGATAGACAGGAAACTAAAGCAGACAACATGTTTAACCACCATTAAAAAAGTTCAGGTTCAGAGAGACAATGTGTCTGAGATGTTTGGGGGATGTTGCCAGCATCCCAGTGCAAGTTTCAAAGCTCCTGCAGATCCGCATAAGGAAGAAATTGTATGTGAATTTTAAGCAGCCCAGCCTAATGAGGGCCTGATGCTATGCTGCCAGATTTAATTGATTACATGAAAAAATTTTTAGTTTGTATAACACTAGCAAAAAATCATAAAATACTTTCCTAAGCTAATTGTTAAAAATTACTTTCAAATGAGGTAATAACTGTTCGTTTTCAGTGATCTGGACAGTGGATTAGGCCATAATGTGTTTTCTTCATACTCAGGGGCTTTGCTGCCCAGTCTGTCTGTGGCTCCTTCAGTGTTGGGAAGAACTCTTGGTGTCCATGGGGTGCTGGTGCAGGAGACATGGCCTAGATTCTAGAGTGAGAGGACTGGCTGCTTCCCTCTCCCTGTGGCTATGACCCTGCTGTGGAACAGGGCAGGAGGCTGAGGCATGGTGTCCTGTTCAGTGTTCTCTGGCACCAAGCAGGAATGGAAACAGGCTGAGTCCCCTAACCCACTGATCCCTCAGGCCAAGCCCATATTTCCCAGTAAAAAACCAGCAGACACACCAGCTCATACTTTCTGAAGCATTCCCCCCTGTGAACAGGCGTTTGTGTATTTTCCCAACTAATCTCAAGTCTAATCGGCATGCCTCAGAATACACATGTGCAATAAATATGCATACTAAATGCAGCCCAAAAAGAAGTTGTTAAAAGTGCATGCACGGTTTTTCAACCTCAAAAACCTAAATATCTTGGCCATTTGCATGTTTAAAAAATACCCAAAGGCATTAGACTACATTACGGACTAATGGCCTGCCAAATTTCATTTTTGGAAAAAGAACCCACATTGGAGTTATAGCATATGAATGTAAAAGAAAAGTAACTGAAACAACAAAATTTGCTTGAAAACATTTTCTGACCCCAAGGCTTAGACACCGTATGCCAAAAACATTGACAAAACTTTGTACCAACACCAATGGGCATACACAGTTTAATATCTGCTTTATGTGAAAAATCATTGACAATTTAATGCTTGCATTAATTTGAAAGAATTTTATGCAGTAGGTAGAAACCTTTACATTACCATTCCTAATCTCTACCAGCCGTCCTGTCCCCTCCTCCAAGGGAAAGTGACTGACAGGGCCGAAAACAACCAACTCTCCTGAAAGGCTCGCACAGCTGCTTTTATCGCCTTTCCAATACCCCATCCTGGCCTGGGACGCAGGAATTTGGTCTGCATGCTGCTCAGAGCCTTCAGCAGAGGTTTAGCATAGGAAAGCAAATAGCTGGTGTAAAAATAAACCTTTTATTTAAAAAAAAACTTTATAAGGCCCCTTTATTTAGAGGGAGCCTCACTCAAATAAATACACCGTTAACAAACTTATATAATGAATAATACTATATACTATAGCAAGTGATGAAATGGAATCCCACAAAACAAGTGCTGAAATCCGATGATTGATTATCAAACCTATAGGATAAATAAACCTTGTCCAATTAATAGCTAGTCTTAGGGATGAGTTTCTATAGAAATACCTCAGGAGGAAAAGTACCAATTACAGATGTTCAGGGAGAGGAAAATTTTGAATTTAGCAAGCCAGGCCTTTGATATGGCACTCTTTCCACACTACCTATGAGCTTGGAGGTCCCAGCAAGATGATTCCAACTTACTGAGGGAGGAATGTGCCTTCTCCATCTGAGCGAATGAATTATCTGGGCCGTCGGGGACTCACATGTCTAAGTATCAGAAGAAGCTATTTTTAATTTATTAAAAAGGGAATTGAGAACCAATCTGGTTTCCTCGAATGTGTTTCTTGCCAACAAACCAATGAAAGCACCCATTCAGAGATTTTTTTTATTTTCAAGCTTTGGTTTGCATCCTTATTCTTCTGTCTGAGTCAATGCGAATAGCTGGGTCAAAAGCTTCTTATTGATTTTGGAAGGGAGCGGACTTCTTGTTCGTAACCGGCCACACTGATGTCTGAGTAGCAGAGTTATGGTGAAGAACAGCTACTGAGAAATCCCAGATGGCCAGTGGCATGCCTGTAATTCTCCCTGCACATCATTTAACAGGATCTTCGTTTTGAAGCAATGGAAGAAATGTCTGTCCGGGGTCCCATGAATGCTGCTTTGTGATTGTGCTTTATCCCTGTTCTTGAAATAGGGACTTTTTCCCTAAAGCAGTTTTGCCTGTTGGATTTGGACTGTGAACAACTGGGAGAATGAATCTCAAATATTTGTTGGTCCCTTGATCCATCTTTCAACCTAACTGCATACTGGCTACTTAGTTTCTTCTTATAAAACTTCTTAATGCTTTTCTTTTCAAGGCTGACATACTCAGCATTTTCCTTATTTTGATGTTTTAACTCAGTGTCTTGCTGACACTATAAAGGCCTGTATTTCTGGGGTTAACTAACTCCTACAGAGAGCAAAATCTCGGGGGAGAACACCTTCCACATGCAAACAACCAGCAGGAAGCCAATGTCCTAAGCACTTATTTTATCAGACTCTCACATGCAGGCCATTTTCTTTTACTCTAATCCTCCAAGGGCCACGGGCCAGACACCTAAGGGACAGAAAGCTTCTATGTCCCAGAGCCCACCAAAAGTTTTCAAACTTGTCAACTTTTAGATTTGCCTAGCCTGGTTATTCTGCCTCACCTATTCCTGTGAAAACCACAACAAAAGTTCCTGCCCACATCTTCCCCTCTCTCCCATTTCCTGACTGGCTCAGTGCTTCACAGTGTAACCTTGCTCCGCCTGGCATGGGCCCTCCTTTTAAGACCTCCCAGTAACAAACCATCTTTCCAATGGCAGTTGACTCCCAATATGTTGGCTGCACCATACCATTAATAAATCCTGCATTTGAAAGTAGGTAAAATAAAATAAATATATTTTCCTTTTGAGCCTCAAAGCAATTCTCAGTTCTGGTAGTCCTGAGATTGGAGGCCAAGAAAACTAGTCCTGACCAAATCTAATACTGAATAACCAAGAAACTTTGCCAAGCATTTTTGTCTTGCTAAAGTTGAATTTCTACTTCCATCAATATGGACACTTCCTGTTTGCTGGATTGTTACCAAGGTCACATGGTTGGCCCATACAAAATATCCACGCCTGTGCTATGAAGACAGTTAAATTGGAAACCATTCCTCTCAGCATCCTGTCTTTCTTTGTTCAACTTTTATAAAAACCATACCCCATGAACCGCTTTATTCGTGAATAACCCAGCCCCCACCCGAACTGGTGGAAATCACAGGAGGTCCAGGTTTAGGTTCAGTCTGCATAATTAAATTGTGAAGGTACAGAAAGTGGAGTCTAATTTCTTGGAGTGACTCTAGCACTCACTGGCCAGGTGTTCACTGGAAAATTACTGTTCTCTGTGCCTTAGTTTCTTGATGTGTAAAGCAGGGATAATATTCCCTACTTCAGAGGATGATTTTGAAGGTACAGTGTTCATTGGGAGACAGTGTTCTATGAACGTGAACACGTGTAGCAGGGCAGGGCGGCGGCAGCAATGATACCGGTAAAGTCACTTCTGTGCTTCTCTTGGCTCAATCTCAAGGCACTGTTGTAGATACAGCTTTCTGGTTAGCTACATTCTGGAAAACGAGGCACTTGTCTTAATAAACAACTTTGCCTTAGATATAACACACCTCAGAGCTAAAACTCAACTAAGAATACAAATAAGAATACAAATATCATGTGTTGACAGAACTTTAAACAAAAACATGTTACAGTTGTGAGATTTTATGACGAGTACCAAATCTGTAGGTTTATGACATGAAAATTACACTGGAATATCTAAGCAGATTGCAAACAACTCAAGGTTTTATCTGATTTCAATCCTGGTCACTTTCAGTCACCAGACTTCAGTGATGTGCCAGAATGTCAGGACCAAGAAATGAGAGAGAAACTGGTTTTCATTGTCTCCTTAATTCTTTTACCTCTCAGTAAATTTTCTACTGAAGAATATTTTCAAATTATGAGGGACATTAGTGATAGTTCTCATTAATACCAGAATAACCAACAGATAAATTATATAAATGTGTACATGGGAAGCTAGATGTGGTGGCACATACCCACCTGTAATCTCAGAGCACTGTGGGACACTGAGGCAGAAGGATTACAATTGCCAGCCTTGCCTGGACAATTTAGCAACTTAGCAAGACCCTGTGTCAAAAATTTTTTAAAAAGCTGAGGATATAGCTCAGTAGACTAGATTCAATCCCTACTACTGCCCCCAAAAGGTATGTGAACAGGGCATAGCAGAAGTATAAGGACTTCAAAGACATCTGACTACATTTGAATTTGAATTCTAATTCATACAACACTTTTCTTCTTTGATCCTTGGTTTTTCATCAGTAGAATGAGAGTGGCACATTGACCTTGAGGGCTACAAACACTGGTGACATAGTACCAGCAACCGTGACGGTTAATACCTAAAGGTCACTTGACACCAGGCACAGTAGCCCTACCACACATTGTTATGGCCCTAGCTGTAGATGAAGATACTGAGGCACACAAAAGTAAATGGGTAGTTGTAGCCAGGGTCTGAAATAGGACCCCTGCCTGGAAGCCTATGTCTTACTCACTGAATTAGGTAGTCTCCCGAGAGTGCACATTTTTCTTGAATTAAGTTGCTTTGAGGTCTTCAGAACAAGAAATGTCAAGATCCTTTCACAGCTCAACTGCCCCACCATCCCCAAAAGCCCTCTGTCACCAGTTCCTATCTCTAAGAACACAATATTCCTTCTACTGCCAAAATCAGACTTCAGGAATCAGTGGAAATGGGGGAGTCCAAAAGGCCAGGGTGGGGGCCAGGCCACCATGAGAAAGGGCCCAAGGAAACTTGGAAGCAAGGCTAGAACAAGTCACTCAGTCAGAAAGTATTTACTTAGTGTGAGGCAGCTTGAGGTGTACAGAGAAATAAGACACCATTTGGTCCCTGGCTGAATTTCTGGCAAGATTCCCTTACACAAGAACCAGGCCTGAAGCTGAGGCCTGCCCAGCCCTTAGATGGTTGCCAATGCTACGAGACTGGCTGCCTGGCCTCTGTGCAGAGCAGCAGGGAATGGTGGGTAAGGAAAGATGCTGAGAACTTCCAGGCTGAGTCCATGCCACACCCCACCAGCGAGTCATATCTCCTCTCTAGAGCTCTGTGTACACCAGTGTATGCTGGGATTCATACTGCAACTGCCCCAGAGCACACGGGGTATTGATCCACTGGAGTGTGGGAAGTGCTCCAGTGCTGATGCACAGAATGCCCAACCAGTATGGGTTCTCCTTAGAGGCACTGATTGCGGGAGGCAGTGAGAGGAGGCACATTCCAGGTGCCCTTGGTTTTCTTTCCCAAATTCTTTCGCTGTTGTAACCACTCACAACAGGTGCACCTGGCAGGCTCTCCTGTGCGGCCCTGGGTTTTGGGGCTAGGGTGGGTTGTTGCAAACACCATTCATGAACCTGGGAGTAGGTCAGAATTAAAGCTTATGGGTACAGGTAACTCCTGACCAGAGGGCACAGAGCTGGTGAGTAAACCCTCCCCTCTTCTGTCCTTTGGGCAGGCAATCTGGAGGTGCATTGTACAGGGCTCCTCAGAAGGCATGGCTGCATGGGCCAGCCCCACTGTGAACATACCCCTGGCCCTGTTGCACACTCCTTGCTCCTTCCTGTTTTCCTGGGACTGCTCCCTAGAATGAACTCACTGTCTCAGGCTCTGCAGTGTGTACCAGGCAGTTCAAGAGAGGGTCTCCAGGCAAAGGTATGCAGGAGACCAGTAGCATAATCAGTACTTTGGCCAGACTTTGATTGGATCCCAGCTCTCCAAGGTACTGGCTATGTGATTGGAATGTTAGCAAATGTGCCTGTGCCTCTGTGTCATTGTTGGTAAAATGGGGACACTTTATGGTGTGGCCTCATGCTGCTGCTCTGAAGAGCAAAGGAAACGATGCTTCGCTAAGAAGTGGCCTGTCTCCCACTGTCCATGCCTGAAGCTACTGCTTAGCCTGTGCCTGGTACAGAATGCAAAGTTCTTTAGAAGTGGAACCCAGACCAGGATTCATATGAAAGTGATTTTTTGGGAGATGATCTAGGAAAAGCCAGACAGAAGTGGGAAAGGGAAGGGAAAAAAGCAAAGGAAGAATATCAAAACAGGTGCACAAAGGGTACCTTTGCCCGAGTTCCCAAGGGTGACCTGGAAACAGCGGGATCTCTCCCAGGGGGGATGGGTATTTCAGAGTTGTCCTAAGGGCTGTAAATTCCCAGCTTCTTGGATCTGATCATGTTTTTGGCAAAAAAGGCCCTAGTAGCTGTGGTATAGCCTGGCCCACTGAATAAAAGTGAGGATGAGCATGTTGGAAAGACAGTTTGGACCTGGGTCTCTGCAGCAGAGAGCATGGACTGGCTCCTAGGGCACTTCCTGTAGTGTCCATCCATCCCTCTTAATGCTCCTGGCATGTCGTATTTAAAACTTTTTGTTGAATGGACAGATGAGAAATTTGTGAATGCTCAGCCCCATCCTCATCACTCAAGACACAGGGATCTAACTTCTAATTGCCAGCACCTGTGTTCCATCGCCTGGGACTTAACACGTGCCAGGAGCTGGAGTTTGGAGGATCCAGCGCCCTTGCCCTTTGGGAGAGACGGTCCTGCAGCAGATGCTCTTTGGTGTGCCTGGCTCGTGAGGTCATCTGTTGAGCAGAGCACCCATTGTGTCTTTGTTTTCCAGTGTGTTTGGGTTCCTGTTGGAACGTTTTTGGGTCTACCTCACCCCAGGTAGCATGATGGCTTCTCAGTAGCTTCAGGCATGGACAGTGGGAGACAGGCCACTGCTTAGCTGTCAGAGCCTGGGGGGAACTTTAATGACAGAAAGCATGGACATCACAAGAGACATTTCTAAGCTTTTCAAACTACAGGTCCCATCTGGAAAATCTCAAAAAGGTTGGCCATGTGATGTGTTCCAGGTTACATAACCCATGCTTACCACTCCTGCTCGTGTTCCCAGATGCTCTGTAAAAATAAAATAAAAAAAAAAATTTCAGGACATTTTTACCCCTGAGTATCTGGAGTCCTTATGAAAAACCTTCTCAAAGTGTATGTGTTTATGCCCATGTTCAACATATGAACTTGGCCTGTGCTTTCTTCTCCAGACACTCACACGGGAATATGGATTATGTTCTCTGCTCTCTGAAGATTCCTTTACTCTCTGGCCTGCCCCCATGTCAGGTGGTAATCGCCACTTTAAAACATCAAGATTAGTGCAGTAAAAAAGATTTATGAATATTAATTCTTTTTATAGCAGGTCATAATGTGAGCTGGAGAACAAACAGAGTATGGTTTCATTCCAGTGCTTTACTGCAAACAAGAATGGGGTTGCGTGTTGTGGAAAATATTAGTTGGAGATGCTGGTTTGAAAACCAATTTGTTTAGAATGGCTTTGGTCATAATTCGCCAGACACCCTAAATTTGTAGTGGGTCTGTTCTGGAGAGTAAGCGCCATGAACTTTATAGCTGACATGTTGTTCCTAATCAGCAGCATTATCCAAAGAATTTTAAAAATATGTTCTTAAAATGTAAACCACAAAACATGTAAAGTGGCTAGTCTCAAGAAGGTTGAGTCCCTGAACTTTCCAGAGTCCTAGTTTGAAAGATCAAGCCCGTTTACTTGCCCATCACTTCTCTGCAACCCCCATCTTCAACTCCTTCCCTGCAGAGTGCTTTCAGAGGTCACTAGGGTGCAAGATAAAGGAGCCTCTTCCTGCCGTCTTTGCAGACTTTGGCATCCCAGACCCTTTCTTTCCTGACTGCTCCTTTCCCCTGGCATCAGCAAGACAAACCCTGTTGCAGTGCTGGCAAGCCTTTCAGAGCTTCCAATGATACAGACAGCCTGCTGCGGCGCTGTGCTGTAGGTTCACCACCCCTGCGACCTGGAGGGTGGTGTACTGTGTGTTAGGGAGAAAGACTGAATTCTACCAGGTTAGCAAGATTTCAACATCAGCTCTACTGTTTACTTGCTGTGTGACTTTTGGCAATTTAATTAACTCCATAACCCTCATCTCTCCAATGGGTTAACAACAGTACTCTTAGTGGAGAGGTGAAAACTGTAGGTCAGTGTATTTAAAATACTTATAACAGTGTCTACAACACAGTATCTGCTCAACTGACATTTTTAGTTTTTAATCAGTCATAGCAGGAGCGAACGTGTGCGCTGCCTATTAACTTTGTGGATAGTTTTGAGAGCCAACACTGAATTTTAGTGCTTGAGCTGAGCCATCAATTTCTTGCTTTAGAGTTTATGCTTTAGTCTTGATTAAGAAATCCTTTCCTATCCCAAAGTCATAAAGATACTATCTACATTTTTTTCATTAATTCTGTACTTTTAATCTTCACATTTAATCTTTTTCCAAATAGAGTTTACCAGATGCCTCTCGATTTATAATGGAGTTGTCCCAATAAACCCATAGTAAACTAAGCATATTACAAATCAAAACTGTGTTCATTTCATCCAACCTACTGAACCTCAGGGCTTAGCCTGACCTGCTTGATACATCCTCAGAGCAGTTAGATTGGCCTATGCTTGGCCACTGTCAGAAAATATTGTTTGACATATTGCTAGCCTCAGAAAAAAACAAAATCTGAAGCAGTTTCTAGTGAATATGTGCTGTTTTTGTGCTATTGCAAAATCTCAAAATCCAAAGTCCAACCATCCTACATCAGATACCATTGGAATTTTTACTGGCTGTGAGGTAGCAATTTAATGTAGATTTCCCAGAGTGAAACTATTTACCAAATACTTAATTCTTTCTTCCACTGACTTGTGATGTCATCTCCATAATATGCAAACTTCTCAGCATACCCTGGAGCTTAGCTTCTCTCTTGGTCTGCTGTCCTGGTCCTGTTTTGTGGCTATGCTGTCATAATTAGTATTGCTTTTAAATATGCCTTAATACCTAGAAACAGGAATCTCCCTTTCTCTTTCAAAATATTCTTTGCTATTCTGGACTCTTCCCAGCAATCCCTATTTTCAAGTACATTTCCAAAAAAGAAATTCTTCTTGAAATTTAAAAAGAATTGCATTAATTTTCAGCTTTATTTAGGGCATACTGGAGTACCATGATATTGGGTTTGATTTTTTTCTTTTTTTAATTTTTAAAACAATTTTTAAAAATTTTGAGACTGGGTCTTTCCATGTAGTTCAGGCTGGCTTTAAACTTACTGTGTAGGCCACACTGACCTTGAACTCATGGCAATCCTCCTGCCTCAGCTTCCCAAGTACTGAATCATAGGGTTGTGCCACCAGGTCCAGCTGGGCTTACTATTTATAAGTTTTCTTTCATGTTCTAGAATAAAATTTTAAAATTTTCTATAAAGATTCTGGTAGTCGTTGTTAAATTATCTAATCAATAATTCACAGTATTAGTTGCTATCATAGATTTTTTTTGGCAGGGTGGGTACCAGGGACCAAACTCAGGACCTCGTGCTTGGCAGCAAGCACTTGTGCCTCTGAGTTACATCTCTGGCCTCATTTATTGTAGGTTTTCTTATCATACTTTTCTAATAGAAATTTGCTGTAGTAGAAAATTCTTCCTGATTTCAGCTAGATGTCTTAAAGCATATCTTAATCCAAGCTCTCTGGGAGGCTAAAGCAGGAGGGTTGCAATTTCTATCCCACACAGGCAACTTGGAGAGACGCCGCCTCAGAGCAAAACATAAGAATGACTAGGGGTAAGTTCAACTGGAAAGCCCTGGATCAATCCCCAGCGCCTAAAACAATATTATTGGTTTTTAAAGCATATTCTTCTTTCTGACAAGTTTGTCAAACTCCCTTACTAATTCTAATGTCTCCAGTGATGAATAATTTGTCTTTTCCTTTCTAATTCAATACTCATTTTTAATTTTTTATCAGCTTATTGCTTTTCTAAATCGTTTTGAATAGTATTATAATAGTAGTTCTTGACTTGACTCTGATCTAAAAGGAAATACTTCTAAAACATCTTCATTAAATGATGCTTTAAATGAGTTTTGGTAGACAAAATGTCAGATTAAGGAAAGCCTCTTATAGTCTTAGTATTCTAAGAGGTGTTTTCCCCCTCAGAAATTAATGTCAAACTGTATCATATGCCTTTTCTATTTGTATTTGGATCCTACAATCTTTTAGTTTACTTTTAAAAAGTCGAATTATAGTGCTAGGCTATCCTATGTTGAACCATAAACAGGGAAGAAATAGATGATATTTCATTTAATATTTTCAATTAAGTTCCAAATTAAATTGACTTACTATATTTTTGTCACATCAAATGCTCTTTTCATATCATTTGGCTGTTGAGTTAAGCTAGCTTCACAAAGGAGCTATCTAGACACAGGGTCCTCGACTTTTAAAACCAGCCTGTACCAGACAGAAGTTGCACATTCCCCGTCTCATCTATAAAAACCTCTGTGCCTGTCACATTGAAGAAGGCAGTAAATGAGGCTCATTTCAGAGATTTAAAGAATGCAGACTAATCCTTTAAAGAATATGTTTGCATAGTTTTTCTATAAACTTAACCTAGTTTTCTAGATTTTCAAAAATGCTAACATATAACATCAACTTTTAATTTGTTCCTGCATTTTATTCTATATTTCATCTATTTCATATTCCTTTTTTTGCCATTTTTTGGAAAAACATCAGAGAAGATTGCTTATTAGTCTTCAGAAAATCTAATTTCGTCTTTGTTAAATGTCCTTATTGATTGTTATTGCTGCTTTATTCATTTGTACCTTTGTCTTCATAGTGCCATGTTTCTTATTTCTTTGGATTTATCTTATTTTCCTTTTTTTTATCTTCCTAGATAACCATTTAGCTTATTTACTCAATTGTCTGTTTTCAGAATGGATTCAAAGCTCTACATTGTTGTGAGGGAACTGGGTTGTCCTTATCTAGCAAATGCTGATATGAACTGCTGTCACTGTCATTAAACTGTAAGTATTTCAGGAAGCTGCACCCCATACACACCTTTTCTTTTTCACTCTTTTACTCAAGGTCTTCCTGCTAACAGATTTTGTTTTGTTTTTTTCTTGGTTTATAGATACATGGATTTTTCCAGGTAACTCTATTTTGTTCATTTTAGTCTGTGTTACACTGAAGTCAAAGAATATTGTCTAATATTTAAATTTAGGAATACATTGATACTTCGTGTTTCTAGTATAAGATCTGTTTTTGTGACTGACAATTTTGTGACTGAGAACTTCTTATAGAAAAAAATTATTCTATGTTTACATGCAAATTTTTTATATAAATCTGTATAACTTATTAATGATTATATTAACATCAACCATAATCTAGTTTATTTTAATGGATTTAGTGTATCAGTTTCTGAGAGCATTGATTCAAGATTGCCAGTAACAGTTTATTTCTCTCATCTCTATCATCTGTTGCTTTATGTATTTGGCTCTCAGGATTATGATTGCTTCTGTTTTTTTAAAAATCTAACTCAATACCTCTTTATCCCCTATGATATTTAATCATGTATCTAAATTATCTTTTGATTTTTTATATTTGTGGCATGTCTTCTACTGTGACTTATTTTTATTTGAAGTTTATCTTTGTCAAAAATTATATTATAAAATCTTGTTTTGCTGTTTTTTTAATTTTCTTTTGTGAGTCTTATATTCTGATGCTTTTGGCTAAGATCAAGTGTGATATGTATATTTAAGTTTTTCCTTTTATATTCATTGGATAAATTGAGGCACATTTATGATATGTTACATTTTAACTTTGCTATTATTTTTAAGAACACTTTGTACTTATTAGATTTTTTTTTTTTTACATTATTCATCCATTATTCCAGTTTTGCTTTTCTGCTGATAGGGCTAAGATTTTTTTAGAGCTTATGCTTTTCTTCATTTTTTCCATCCAATGTTACAGAAATAAATACCTATGTCTTCTTGTACAGGTGGCAAACATGCTTGCACTTATGAGTCTCCTCAGTTCCCATTTTTATATCACCCTGAAGGGAACTGTGATGAAGAATTTTATTAATTTGCATTTATAGGCACAATATTGCCCTTCAGACTCATTTAAGTATAAAAGAGAAAGGATCTTCTCTTTGATCTTCTTTTACAGTTGAATCATCTTTCACACTCAGTAAATATGTCTAAAGATAAAGGGGGAAAATTGATGTAAATTGTTTAGATCAGCTCCTGGATTCCAGAAAGTATTCTCCTAAGTGCTTTCTAACCCCAAGCAATTTGTATGACAGATGCAAGCATAGAATGACAGCACCCAAGTTTCCTTGGAGTGGAAATGTTTCTAACCAGGTGACCCACTCTGAATACTACAAAATCGTATGTAAAACCATGTGTGCGCACACATGTGCATGCATGCCATATACATGCAGACAGCACTTGTTCAAGCATAGCTCTCATTGTATTCTCCATGAATATAATAGCACAAGGAAAAATCTAGTTTACCCCACCTGCCTTCATTTTAAAGATCTTAAACTGAGAACAAAAAGGTAAAGGGGTTTAGCGTAAGATGTAATGGAAGTTGCTGACAAAGTCAGCACGTGTACAGGGCTAAATTAAGGTCCAGTGCAGCAGTGACTCCAAGTCAAATCTGAAGCATCTATCATACAACTGGTCACAGAATAGACCCCCAGTACATGCTGATTGGAGGGAGAAAAATTCAAGTGAAAGAATAGCACCAGAATTGGGATGTAGCTGAGTTACTTAAATCCAAGGAAGTATTTTACATCCCACAATTGAAAAATGCCCTTTTAAAATTAGCCATGAAAACTCAGAAAAACAGTCCTAAAATTAAAAATTTAGGGGATTTTACATATTAAATTTGATAAAAAAACAGGCAAGTTCTATTCAAGTTTGCAAAATCATCTTGTAAGTAATGTTAGATTGAATTTAATTTTGTTTGTCCTCTAGTTTCTCCAATGTAGTTTGAACTCCTTCATCAAAATGGGCCATGTATTTGGTAAACCAAATATCTATTTTGAAATAAAAGGAAGATTACTACTTTCAGGAAGCTTAAAAGACAGCAACCTAGAAACACCAACAAGTATAGATGAGAAAAATCAGTACAAAAGCCTATTTTTTCTAACCAAAATACCATGGAAGGGACAGCCAGTGTAGCAAAACAGAACATTTTTACATAATAACTGCTCTATGCTAGCCAAGTAGCACAGGAAAAAAAAAAAAAAACACAGTGACACAAGCTTACTCATGTTAGCAAAAATTGAATGGGGACTGTAGGGAGTCAGGATGGTCACCATGACTCAGCAGCAACTCATCAGTGACGTTAGTGGGGACCACAGGGAAGCAATAGTGGGTTCTCCCACCTCTTCCACCTGGTGAGATGAGCAGACATCTATCCGGGAACAAGGTGCCCACACAGCCCATGCAGTAATGAGCATTAGTTGTCTTCTTCAGATGTTAAAAGAGCCCAAGAAGGAAATCTAGACTTTCACCCCCACCTGGCACTAGCAAGGCATGACCCTTCCCCTGCTGGACAGTGTCACAGAAAACCAAACAAATGAAAGGGTTCCAAGTAAAACCAAAACTTTAGTTCACACAAAAACATGTATGTGAGTATTTATTCTGATTTGATTCATAATTGTGAAAGACTAAAACTCTCTCAACTGCTCCTCAAGTGGGGAATGGGTAGAAAGCCCACCCCTCATCCTTACAAATGAATAAATATACAGCATTCCTTTATTTATAAATTAAAAAAATACAGTCACATAGCACTTATAATAATTTGGTTTCAATTTAAAAAATTACCATACCAAAAAAAGAGAAAATCTGAACTGAATTGAAAAAAGACTATAAATAATTGCCTATATAAAGATAACAGGGATATTAGAAGAGCTGTTTGGATTATCTGACAAGGACTTTAAAGCAGCTGTCATAAAAATGCCTCAGTGAGCAGTTCCAAACACTCTCAGAACAAATTTTTAAAAGTAATGTGATAAGGCTCAACAAAGAAAGTCACAGAAAAGAAATAAAAACATAAAGAAGAATCACAATGAACTTTGAAAAAATATTGTAACTGAGACTTAAATATCAGTAACTCAGTAGCAAAATAGAAGGCACAGAGGAAAAAAGAAGCAAGAGTGAAAATAGAGCAATAGAAACCACCCAGTTCGGAGGACAGAGAAAAATTGGGCTTCACACAAATGAAAGGACCTTCAGGAATCAGAGGACCATAAGGAAAGGAGACTAGAGCAGGGGTGAAAGCCTCTCAAAAAGCAATGACTATAACTGCTTAAATTTGGCATAAGATAAATAAGTGCCTATTGATGCAAGAAACTGTCAGCACTCTAAACAGGATAAACCCAAAGAAATCTACACCAAGATATGTCAGACTTTTGAAGATTAAGACAAAATTATGAAAGCAGCAAGAAAGGAATAGCACCTCACCTACAGGGGAAAAATATTTGCATGACTGAGTTTCTCATCAGAATTCATGGAGGATATAAGGAAATGGCATGACACATTCCAAGTACTAAAAGGATGAAATCAGGAACCTAGAATTTTATATCCAAAAGAGTACTCAGGGAATAGTAGGAAGCCATGTCATATGCATAGGAAGGAAAAAAGATCATCAGCAGAAGACTCATCCTACAAGAATGAGCAAAGGCATTTCTTTAAATACAAATAAAATGATAAAAGACTTTAGAACAATAAGAAAGAAAACAGACGGTAAAAATATGGGTAAAGTGTATTTTTTCCCCTCTTAGATGCATGAATTCTGTTTGACAGAGAAACAAAAAAATCAAACACTATCCAAGTAGCTCTAAATATGTGTAGAATATTTTTAAAGCAATTATCTTAGGAGAAGCAGCCAGCCCAGTTCCCATGCACACACAGGCACCAAAGGGACTCTCTGGCAGGTAGCCAGTGTGAGCCAAGAGAACCAGCCAGCCATGCCTTGGAGAAGCTGTGAGTGTCTAGAGAAACCCTTCCTACACCCCCACAGCCTCCAGGGGAACCCGTTAGGAGAAACCCAGGTGCCTGACCCATCCCCCTACACTGTGGATGGGTGGCCAACATGGGAAGCACCTGAGACCCTGCAACTTGCTCGTCCAGAGGAACCCAGGAAAATGCCAAGATGAAGATGAAGGAGCAAAAGGCCATCTCTGGCCTCCAGCCCAAACAAATCCAGGAGACATGGACATAGAAGAAAGTAGAAGATGCACACATGAAATTTCTGGGATGATGGCAACTGAAGTACAGAGATACTTCATGGGCTGGGGATTTAGCCCAGTGGCTTAAGCGCCTGTCTGGCAGCAAATGTGAGGTCATGAGTTCGATCCCCAGTACAAAAAAAAAAAAAAAAGGAAATACTTCATGAGACTGTAAAAGAAATCAGACCAGAAATAATATGTCAGATAAAAGAAGAAATGACAGACATAATAAAAGAGTTGCTGAGCATATCTAAAGAAGACATAAATTAAAAAAAAAAGAGGAGCATAGGAGAGTGAGGGGGAAACTTTGAATGAACAATATATAGAAGAACTGAAATGCATAAAACAGACTCAAAGAGATATCCAGGAAATTAAAAGCTGCTTTGAAAGCTGGCAAAACACTTGCAAGAAACTGAAGGTAGACTCTCAAACCTTAAAGACAGGACAGCAGCTAGCAATTGCAAAAGGAAGGATCTATTAAAAATAACAAGGAACCAGGAAATAACAATTCAATGACTGCAAGATGAGGCAACAAAAAATAATTTAAGAGTGATAGGTGTCAGCAAAAAAGCAGGAGTCAACACAAATGACATAAAGAGATTATTTACAGAAGTAATAGCAGAGAACTTCCCAAGCACAGGAGAAGGACCTAACATACAGATAAGTGAGGCATATAGAACTCCAGCTAGCCATAACCACAATAAATCTATACCCAGACATTTAATAATCAAGATCTTGGAAATTCAGCAGAATAATAAAATACTAAAGGATTTTAGAGAAAAGAAACAGCTCACCTATAAAGGAAAATCCATCAGAATTATGACAGACTCCTCAACACAAACCATCAAGTCAAAAAGAGCTTGAAGTAAACTATTTCAAGTCCTGAAAGAAAAAAACTTCCAACCCAGAATGATGTACCCTGTAAAACTATCTTTCAAAACTGATGGAGGAAGAAGATACTTCCATGACAAAGAACAACTAAAGGAACCCATGACCACCAAACCAATCCTCTAAAAAATACTGGAGGATATTCCAAAGAGAGATAAAAATTACCACAGTCCCAGGAACAACAGCAAAGTAGGACCCCTGAGCAGGGAAGACAGTTGATTGGAGGGGAAAAGTAGGGCACCAACAGCAGAGAAAAAGTATGGCAGAGACGAATCAGTGCATGTTGACCATAACCATTAATATAGATAACCTCGATTCACCAATAAAAAGAAACACAGAGTGGAAGAAGAAACAGGATCCATCAATATATGATATAAAAGAAATACATTAACTTGAAAGGAAATTCATAGATTGAAAGTCAAAGGAGGGAAAACAATGGTCTGTGTGATGGGAAGCCAGAAAAAATCAAGGGTAGCTTGCCCATTAACCACAGAACAGTTAAGAAAGATACGGCATTTTTACACAATGGAAAGCTACTCAGCTACAAAGAAGGTTAATCACAAGGCTCTTGTAGGTAAACAGCTGTGACTTGTGATCGTGCTCTTGGGTGAAATGGTTCAGACTCACATAGGTCAACATCATACTATGTCCCTAGTATAAAAACTGAAGGAGTTAGTGGGATCCAAAATGCACAATAGATACTGTGAAAGTGAAAGGGGAGAAAACATCTGAAAAGGGAAGGTGGTAGCCATTGTTAATTCCCTATTATTTTGTTTTAAAGTCTGTATCATTTTCATTGTTTTGTTCTGATAGGTCTTATCATGTCTTGTTTGGTTTGATTTTATTATATCTGATGACATGGGCAGCTATTTCGAAGATAACAAGAGGCACTATGGTAGCCATTGTTGATTTCCTATTATCTCATTTTGAAATCCTGTATCACTTTCACTGTTTTGTTTTGGTTGGTTTCATTCTGTTCTGTTTTATTTGATTTTATAATGTCTGATGATATGGGCAGATATTTTAAAGATAACAAGAGGAATTATGCTAGCTATTGTTGATTTCCTATGAACTTGTTTTGAAGTTCTGTGTTGTTTTTGCTGTTTTGTTTTGATTGGCTTCATTCTGTTTTATTTTGTTTGGTTTTATTCTCTTTTAAAAAAACCAATTATTTTATATTAAGATTTTATTGTAAACAAGAAAGGTAAAGAGAATAGAGATGATAATCCATTAGAAGTGGTAAAATAGCAATATCTGTAGATATGTACATAATATGCTTCAGTAAACCACAAAAAGCATCAAAAGTGGCCAGGGATATAGCTCTGCATCACAGTGCCTGCCTGGAAAGTGCAAGGCCCTAAGTGTGAATCCTGGTACCAGGGGAAAAAGTGACAAAAAAAGATGCACTATAAAAAAAAAAACACTATAGATGAGTCAAGATGTGATCCAATACTGTCCAAGTAATCCACAAGAAAACATAAAAAAGAAAACAGGAAGATGAAAAACATGAAACAGAAACCAAAATAATGTGCCAGATAGGCTTTAATACATCAGCAATGATACTAGAGGTAAATGGTCTAAAAAGAGCAACAGAGTGAGTTAAAAATTATGAACCAACAACATGTTATGCATGAGAAATGCACTTGAAAAAACATTAAATAAAGATTAAAATTTAAAAGGATGGAAAAATACATAATCACAAAAGTATTTATCAAGACAAGCAGAAACAGTACATGCATATCAGATAAATGGACTTCAAAGTAGAGAAAATTACCAGGGACAAAGCAATGTGAACAATCCCTGTGATGACACCATAAAGTAATACTAATATAATCCATTCAATGATAAAAGGTCAACCCACCAGAAAGACAGCGATCTTAAGAGTGCATATACCAAACAACATGGCTGCAACATGTGAGGCAAATTGATAGGCCTGAAAGGAAAAATTTACAGATTCACAATTTTAGTCGGAGACCAACAATACCTCTTTCAGAAATTAAGAGAACTCTAGTCCAAAAATCTGCAAAATGAAAGAATTTGGCAACAGCAACTAACAAGATCTAATGTACATTTCTAGAACACTCTACCCTTCGATGGCAAGATATAGATGATTTTATATACCCAGGGTATGTGTACCAAGATATATCATGTTCAGGTGATAAAACAAGTCTAAATGTTAAAAGAATTGAAATCAGGGCCAGGGATTTAGCTCAGTGGCTTAAGTGCCTGCCTGGCAAGCATGAGGTCATGAGTTATATTTCTGGTAAAAAAATAAAGAAAGAAATAAAAGAATTGAAATTATACATAGTTTATTCTCTAAACACAATGGAGTAAAACTAAAGATGAAAGCTAGAAAGATAACAGGAAAATCTCCAAGCACTCAGAAACTAACCAGTATACTTTTAAATAATTCATGGGTCAAAGAGAAAGTCTCAAGGGAAATTTAAAAAAAATACAGAATGAAAATGAAAATACTGCATATCAAAATTTGTCCCTCAGTGGATTAAACAAACTGCAGCACACCCATTCCACAGACTACTACTCAGCAATAAAAAACAATGGATCATTGACGTAAGCAACTTTGATGAATCTCCAGAGAAGTATCCTCAATGAAAGCCAGGGCCAAAAGGTTATATGATTTATGATTCCACTTAATATAACATACCTGGAGAAAATAAAACTACAGAATTGGAAAACGGATTAGTGTTGCCAGAGGTTACGGATGGGTAGGGGATGGCAAACGAAGCAGTAAAGCTAGAGAGGGCAACATGAGGGGCCCTTGTGGTGTGAATACTCTGCATCTTGACCGTGTTGATATCAGTATCCTGATGCAGTCTTGTGCTAGCGTGCTGCAAGATACTGACACTGGGGAAGGCAAGGCAAAGGGGACTTCGGAGCCCCATCCTAGTACATGAGAACCAGCCGCCTGGTTGTCAGATGACGCTGAAAGACGGAAAAAAGCAGGAAACAAATCTAGAACTGTACAAAGTGCAGTTTATGAGGGACTTTCAGACAGAAGTGTGTCATGGTTGGCAGCAAGACAGGACAATCCCAGTACCCAAACACAGGAGGAAGGAGTTTGTAAGCTAAGCTAAACCGCAAAGGTGGGCTGTGGCCTACTGGGATGTAATTGGCTTTTCTCAAACACTACCGATATGTAGAGTGTCAGTTCAGGAGGTGTCCCTGGTTGGTAGAACATATTTGTCTAACTATCTTAACAACTTTCTTGTCCTAGAGGCCCTGAGCCTTGTACCGGGGTTACCTTGAAGGCAAAACGAAGGTCACAACCAAGATAGCCGTAGTCGAGCTAAATTCCTGCAGCAGTAAGAGATCTCTGTCACATTATATGTAAAACTGCAATTATTTCAAAATAAAAACCTTGAAACAACAACAAACACAGCAGCTGTTTTACATCAAAATACAACTTAACTAATTTTGTTCTGTTTTGTTTTGCTCTACTACATTAGTGCCACTGGATAACTTTCCTGAAATGGATTTGTTGGTGAAGACTTCCTGATTTCTCTCAAACTCATTGTCTTCCCTTTGGGAAAGCATCGGCCCAACACTCTCCCCTCTCCCCTGAGTGCCCCCCTCTTGAGACTTGCTGACCCGGCTCTCAGAGCCTGGTAGCCTTAGTCACTCAGGCTGGAGGGCACCCTGCAGGAGGCCACCTTCTTATCCTGCCATGACTCAGTCTAAGCCGCTTCCATTACCGGACATGACCCAGCTTCCTGAACTTGCAATGTGACTCATACCATCCTCGACAGAGGTAAACTCTAAGCAGTAGAACTGTACTAGTTTAATACATCAGGGATATGAAAGACTCATATAATGAAAGGAAAAATGCAAATAGTAAAGGCTCATTAAAAACTGTTCTGGTGAGATGATGGTGTCTAAGGCTCAGCTATTTGTGGCTGGAAGAAGAAGCCTGCATAAAACACCGGGTCTTCCTGGGGTGCCTGTCATCCGCCTCCCGAAGGCCTGGTGATGGTGCCACGGCATGCAGAATGCCTCTTGGTTGTTTCACACTCATTTTCTGTCTTGTAAATACAAGGCCCAGTCAGTGCTGTGCTTCCCTTGGAATCCTGCTCCTGGGTTGCTGGTTATACGTGGGTCATCAGCCTCCCGGGTATCCTGCCTTTGTCTCTGTGAGCATAGGACCTCTCTGGCTTGGTAATAATTGATAATTTGGTGTCAGATTAACTCAACCACAGCACGATATTTGTAGTACTTATAAACAAAAGTTAACTTTGAAAGGCTGAGATCAACTCATGAGCATTTCAACGTATTAATGTTTCTGTTTACCACCCAAAGTTAGATATCAAATTACAGAAAGGAATATTGACATATTTTATTTAAATGCTACAATGCATCCTCTATCAATTATTTAAGATCCATACATTTTTATTGACCCAGTTCCTAGCCTAGTTTTTCTTACAAAGTCAAACTGAGATATAATAGTATACTTTGACCTTGTAATCAAGACATACGGAAGAAAGGCAGGAGAGAACACCTGATTTATATCCCCCCCAACGAATTATACCCTCATCCTTCCTTGAAGGCTCCTTGATATTTGAAACCTGTATGTTGCTTCCCTGTCCTTCAAATGTGTTTTGTGTGTTTTGTTTTTGTTTTTATTTTTTCCTTCTAGTACTGGGGATTGAACTCAGGGTCTTTACACTGACCTATATCCCCAAACTTTTTTTTTTTTTTTGAGACATGATCTCATAAAATCACTGAGTTACCCAGGCTGGGCTCAAACTTGCATTCTTCCTGCATTAGTTTCCCAGAGTGCTGGGCTTACAGGTGTGTACCACCATCCCTGGCCACTATGGAGTTGTCTTGATCCTTGAAGAACTTGCTCAAACACCGCTTATGACAAGGCTGAAGCTGAGACCTTGGTTTCTGAAAAATGATGTACTATACAGAGATGCTGGTGGAAGAGAGGAGTCCTCTGATTTGAGAAGTGTCTGTCCAGAGCTGGTGATGTTCATTCATACTTGGCAGATCGTATGTTCTGGAGGATGCGAGCAATGAAGGTAGCATGATTCATGCGGACTCTAGAGTTTGCTGAGTTATTTTAGCAAAAAAGGTGCAAATCAGAGACCCAGGGAGCTCTTCACTGCCTTTATGTCCCAGCACCAAGGAGTTACTAAAGGAAGTGGTGTCAGAGGGGACATCAGGAACAGCTTCACTGGCCTGGACTCTTGACCTAAGAAGGGACCCATTTGGCACTGATAAGGAAATGGAACAAAGTGGATAAGACCTGATGGGCCTTCCTAGGGATAATCTCAGACAGATTGCCATGAACACACATAGGTATCTGGGAACCTTGGGAAAATGTCAGAGTGTTTGGAAGGGTAGACTGAACACCGAGAGGTCAGATCACTCAGAATTAGGACCGGAGTGGTTCAGGAGTTAGACACAAATACGAACCCATTTTACTACCCTGGCAAATGAGATTTGCTAGGATAAGGCTGTACCCATGCTTATAAACTTGAGTTACTCCCATATTTCCAGGACAGCATTTGTAGTGACAAGAGTCCTTACAATCTGCCTCTTTCTTTCAACTGGGGAGCCAGGCCCATGCTGCAAAGTGAGTTCCAGCCCATTGGTGCTGGCCCTGGGAGAGTTTGGGACCATCACTCCCAGCAGTTGGGTGCCTGCTCAGATCCCTAGGACACTGGACTAGGCTCAGGAGGTTTCGCGGGCCTGAGCAGACCATGCCAGCAACCTTCTTTCAACAGGGAAGCCAGGCCTGCACTGTGAGGTGAGTTCCAACCCGCCAGTGCTTGGCCCTGGGAGAGTTTAAAACCATTGCTCCCATTGGTTAAGTGCCCACCCAGCTTCCTAAAACACTAGACTTGGCTTGGGAGGTCCTGAGGGCCTGTCTGGGCCACACTCAGCAACCTTCATTTTGTCCCTGAAGCTAAGGGCGCAGGAGGTGATTTCTAACAAGCCCAGGGGAAGCTTTGGAACATCGCTCACAACATGGGAATATAGGAAAATGGCAAAAGGAAAGACCAAAATGCAATCTCAAACCTCTAGCCCATCCCAAGAAAGCCTAGGAGCCATGTACATAGAAGAAAATACTAGCCATATACCTGAAAGGCCTAAAATGATATCAACTGAAATAAAGAAGCAACTCTGGGAAGCTGTTAAGGAACTCAAATCAGAAATAATCTCCCAGGTAAAAGAAGAAATGATAAAAGTAGTGAAAGAAATACTGAACACATCTAAAGAAGACACAGTTAAAAAATTAGAGAAACAAAGCAAAAAGATAGAATCCCTGAATGAACAATATAAGAAACAAACAGAATACATGAATCAGATTCAAAGAGATATACAGGAAATCAAAAATTCTATTGAAAGTTGCCAAAACCACCTCAATGAAAGTGAAGACAGAATTTCAGACCTCAAAGATAAGATTGCAGCTAGTGAACAGGAAAGGAAAGATCTTTTAAAAATAACAAAGAATCAGGAAATAACAATTCAACAGCTGCGAGATGATGCAAAGAAAAACAAAATAAGATTAATAGGGATAAATGAAAAAAAGGGGACAATACAAATGATATCAAGAGGCTACTTACAGAAGTAATAGCTGAAATTTCCCAAACATGAGAAAGGAAACTGACATATGGATTAGTGAAGCATATAGAATTCCTAATAGCCATAACCAAAATAATAGTACACCCAGACATATAATAATCATCATCCCAGAAATCCAACATAAGAACAGAATATTAAAAGCTGTTAGAAAAGACAGATCACCTATAAAGGAAAACCTATCAGAATTACAGCAGACTTCTCAACACAAACCATGAAGTCAAGAAGAGCATGGAGTGCAGTATTTCAGATCCTAAAGGAAAACGACTTCTAACCCAGACTGTTATACCCTGCAAAACTGTCCTTCAGAATGGATGTAGAAATAAGATACTTTCATGACAAAGAACAGCTGAAGAACTTCATGATTGCCAAACCGACCCTACAAAGAATACTGAAAGACGTTCTAGATACACATAGGAAAAAAACACTAAGCATGACAGACAATTAAACAGAATGGAAAAGTAAAAATACAACGATCTTCCTCCCAGTGCAGAGATTGTCCCTATTGTACACAGCTTGTCCAGTGAAGTTCAGAGAAATCAAATAGTTTGCAGACAGCCAACTGGTTACATGGTAGGTCTGTCTGTCCTCAAAGGCTGGGCTGCATTTCTTACCAACTCTATCCTAGATTCCCAGTCCTAGATTTGATTTCATTCCCATGGGTGGATAGGTATTTCACACCTTAAAAACCATTTCAAAGTTCATCTGAGGGATGACTACTGACCAAGACTGGATAAGTCACCCTACCTCGGCCGGCAGGGATGAAGAGAAGAGCAAATGGGCAGAAGATGCTCTGGGTGGACAAAGCCACACATATCCACTCTATCCTCTCTCAGAAGTGGAAGGGCATGTTCACTGGGCAATGAGTGAGGAAGTTTGCCTCATACCTAAGGAAAATTTTCTCAGGCTTCCCTCCCCAGTGGCATGTTGCAATTAGTTCCTCTGATGTCACCAATGGATAGTGAGACTGCCAGTTCTAAGGAGAGTCTCCTATCTGTCTTGTCAGGTCAATCCAGATAATTTTTTCCTAAAACAATTGCTCAGAAAATTGATTTCTTAAGTAATTAGGAAGCAAGAATTCACTGTTCATTTAAAATGATGGTATGATAAAGAAAAGAATGGGGACCCATACCATTTTTGCACCCCCACTGAAAGCTATAAGAGAGATTAGACTGGGTGACCTACAGTGTGTATCGCCTACAGAGAAGTGGCAAACTTCATTTAGCCTGAAATAAATGGTCACCATTTATAATTAGACTTTCAAAGGTTGTCCACTGATTGAAAAACATTAAGCCCTGCTCTTGTTTCCAGCTGTATTTGGAGCCGATTGGCTCATTTAGGGGCAATGTGCCTTTGATATTTGAGTCCAGCATTCACTTTAACTTTAAACAGACATGCTGGGAAGAGGAAGTTGGGCTGGTGATGTGCTAATTCTTGTTTGTGATTTACCCCCGAGGAACTATAAGAAACCTGCAACTTATTGTACATTAAGAACTGAAACTGGAGACAGCCACATCTGGTTTCTTGGTTGGTCTCCCTTCCCCTTTTAAAAAATGAAATAGTAACCAAAAATGCTTAGGCAAGATAGTTTGATTGTAATGGTTAATTTATCAAGGATAAAAGGTTGGAGGCTAAAGTGCCCCAGAGAAAGAGAAATTGAGGAGTTTTGCAAGAGGGGTTACAAGCCTAAGTAAGTAAAGGGAAAATTGTGTTAAGTATATTATGGAATTTCTCTGAGACATTGTGTACCAAGGTAAAGCTTTTAAAATGCATTCCAGTTTCACAGTTGGAAAGCCAAGTGCTCTAAATTGCTGTGGGCCTGGGTGATTGGTACCAATTTTGGTGTCTCAGGGGCCCCCTGATCCTGAGAAAGAAGAATGAGTGGGCTGGACTGAGGTAGGAACTAATCCCCTTAAATTAGGGCAGCATTATGGTATGGGGGTCCGGCTGTCTATTAAAAATCTTCATGTTTATACTTTATAGTCATTATTAACATGAAAACACTTATATTTTATGTATGAAAACATTTTAATCAACTCAGTAATCAAATGAATAATATTTCAATGCACCATCTTTTAGCATCAAGATTAATGCAAAAACATCTGTGATGAACAACGGATTTACATTTTAAATAAAGCCCAGGATCCACTGTATGTTAAAGCTTTCTCAACCACCCACTCCCATTCCCACAACATCCCTGGGATTCTAGGAAATGTAGGAGAGGCTGGTGGTGCAGAGAGAAGAGGAGTGTGGAGTGGGAGGCCTAAATCCTGGGTTCTAATCCTGCCTTTTTCTTCCCCACTCAGAAGTACAGGGTGCAATTAGACCTTGTCCTGCCTGCCTCATTACCATGTGATGGAAGGGAGTATTCTTATGTGTGCTGGAGCTTAAGAGTTGATTTTATCTGGTCCACAAGTGAATATTTTAAATATTTATCAGTCTATATTTATTACATTCTGTTTAGCTTAATATATATCAGAAAATCCATAACTAGCACCTTAAAACAATTGTTGCAGTGTATTATTTTTGAGGATGAAATTATAAACAACAACAAAAAAGAAAAAGTTGTGGATAAGCATAATTCACTAGTCACTATCTATCAATACATGAGCTTTTAGTGATTCTCAAAGTGTTTTTCCAGCATCTTCTTTGAGGATTTGAGATGAGGCAAAGCTTGAAGCAAACTGGGAATCCCTGAAGGCTTTCTAGCCCAGATATTCCTCTACCCAAGGGGAAAATAAAAAAACCTGCCTGATCTCAGCTGGGTAAACCTGGGTGTACTGACATGTAAGCGTTTCCCAAGTGATTGTGCCTACTCCATTGCGTTATCCATATAAAATCAGATAATTCTCGTAAAGAGCACAACCTGTGTGAGCACTGTTGTTATTATTTGGGTCACTTATGAATGTTAGTTTTTTTTTTTTTCTTTTTTCTCCAGGGAAATACCTTGCCCTTATAGGGAGAAATAGAAATTAAGGTGGTTTTGACTCCTCCTACTACCCTCATCAGTTGAAATCCATAGATGGGAAGCCAGGGCAGTAGGGGTAGATTGAAAGAACATGGGCTTTGGGATCAGACGTGATTGCTATGGTTTGGTCTTGGCTCTGCCATTTGCTACGAAGCACCCTTAGATGCAGCAGATCCCTTCTGTAACTTCAGTGACCATCTGGAAATTAAGGAGAGAACCTATGCCTTCAGGAAGAACTGGATCTCCCTCTCAGCAGACCAATTCCTTTCCCAGATCTCCTCCTCCGCTGCGCTTCCCCCTGCCATCCCCTCCCTACTCATCCTCTCTCTTTCCTACCTCCTCCTCTTTTCTTTCCCTTCTTTGTGTTCTGTGTTGTCTCGGTAACATTCTCCATGGTCTCTTATTCTGCCACCCTGGTGTCTTATATGCTCTGTTTTTTTTCACTTGCCTTTGTGCTATTCTTTTGACATTAATTAAACTCAAAAGTCTGGGAAACTTATTCCATCCCAGCTTTAAAAACTATAGACAAGTATAATTTTCAGGAATTTTTGCTTCTTTCAGTTCCTACACTCCCTTTAAACCCTCAGTGACTAGAATCTCCTATTTCTCATCATCCTATTGTCTTCCTGTCATCTACCAATTTGGCCCTGAGTCAATGCACATTAATTTTTTTAGTGTTATGGATAGAGGGGAGCTGAATGCAGAGGACCCAGTGGTATGTGAAACAAATGGCCCTCTTTTTTGGCCTCTCTGAAAATGATTTTTCACTTAAGTGATACTTTTGACTCTAGTCCAGCCTATAACAAAGGAAGGTTAACTTTCCTGAGAATCACAATGTAGTGAAGCCTGGAATTCATTGGGAAAATCTTTCATGATGAGATTTCCAGTTTATATTTTCAGGTGTAGGAAGTGTTTTCCCAGAAGTTTAATGAAGGTTCCAACAGGGTAGGTGCTTGTTTGATTCAAACAGGTAAATAGATTTGTAGTCCCCCATCACAGGTGGGTTTCATTGAGTCTACTGTTGTTAGTGGTGTGGGATTAAGAAGATGTTGAAATGAATTCACTCTGCATGGGTCATAGAGAGAAAACCTGTGACTCACACGGATGAGTCTTAGTGAGTGAACTTGGCTACAGGATTGTATATCTCCTGGGAACTCCAGAGCTTGGAAAAGAAGCTGCTCCTAAAGAATCGGGGCAAACCCATTCATGAAAACTCCAGCTGTGATTTAGAAGCACATGAGAAGATGGCAAAATAATGTGAACCCAGTGCAATGCCATAGAAAGAAGTCATCATTTTCTGGGCTTCCACTGGGCATGTCACTGACCGCTCGTTTCACCCTCTCATGAAACCAGCAAGAAGACATTCTCTCCAAGCACCCCCCCCCACAACCTCCAGCCCATTTTATAGGTCAGCAGTCCAAGGTGGAGTCCAAACAGCTTGCTCCAGTTGGCATATAACCTCTTTGGCCAAGTTCTTGGCCTTGGAAAAGTTACTACTCTAGCTCTCCTGTTGGACACTCAAGAGTAGAAGTAATTTGTATTAGGCCTCCCAGAAAACTGGTGTTACTTATTTAAAAGGTGAAATATTAGCATTTTGTTGGAAGCTCAGAGGCTGCTGCAGATGACCAGGAAACCAGCTCGTGATGGAGGGCACGGGTAGCAAGCATAGGCAAAGGGCATGCCCATGACGAGAAGCCTGCCGCCCGCAGTCTGCTTTCCGTACTGTGCAGGGCTCTGTCCTTCTGGGATCAATTGTTATAGTCGTCACAGCAAAGTCTTTCAAGGTGACCTAATATAAACATGACATTCCCATACATCTCTCCTTAAACAAAAGTAAACAGGAGGCACTTATTAAATATTGCAATATTGCAAATGTTGTGTCTAATTTAGTATTCACCAGGGACTAAAACGACTATTTACAAAAGTACTGTCTAGGTGCCAGGTCCTTTCAACGAGATTCTCTCTATACAGGAAAAACACAATAAGCATGCTTTCGATTTGAATGCCAAAACTTAGAGGTTACCTTATTAAAAATTCCAGGTCTCCTGTGCATATAAATGCCAGGTGTTTGTAAAATATGATATAGTTTATAAATATTGCATCCCCTCAGACCGTCTCCTGCTCGGCTATTGTCTTCAACATGGTACCAAGAAAAGTGTCAGAACTTGCATATGAGAATCAAAATTTTTTTAGAAAACAATGATAAACTCCTGAAAATGATGAAAACAAGCCAAAATAACACAAATAGACTTTCCTTTTTAGGAGCTTTCAGTGAGAATAAAAGTCCTCCAGAGAGACTCCTCACCTGGTTATAAAACAAAAAAACGGTTCACAATGGAAGCAAAGTTTAATTGCTCCTCCAGAGCTAAACCAGGACTGGGGGATAAATGATGATCATCTTCAAATTGTAGCATCCTATAGCAAAGTACCCTGAAAATGTGCAGCAGTGTGATTGGCTCTCCCCTGGCAGACGTTCCCACTTTTTGTGTCTTCCTATCTCCTGCTAATGTATGTGCAGGGTGAGGAAGGGAGCTCCCTTTTGGAAATAAGCTTTGGGCCCGACAGGGAAATTGCATGAGGATAAGATAATTCTGGATCTTTCTTATAAGTAACCTGTAAATTAAGCCTGGTCCTGTCAGAGTGGAGAGAAACTGGTTAATACTTTGAACACAAATTTAGTACAGTGTTTTTCAAAGTGCAGTCCCAAGGTCACAATGGAAATTTGTGTAAGTGCAAATTCTGAGGTCTTCCACCCCAGACCAATGCAATCTGGACTCTTGGGAAGGGTCTGGGCACCTGTGCTGTACCAGGCCTTATAGGTGATGATAATGCTGATGCTGATTCATGCTGAAGTTTGAGAACTACCGGTCTGGTTCACTGGGTCATGGTAAGCCCAGGGCTGTTCCTTACTGATCTTTCACTCCCATTTATTGAGCATTTATGTACACATGGTATTTCATGTAATCTTTCTTGCAGGTTTTTGTGGTTGGCACTGATATTTTTCACATAGAGAGCTGAGTCAAGCTCACTCAGCTAGTGAGTGTGAGAGTAAGGGTGAAGACCACATGAATGCGATAACAATCAGTCTTGGTTACTTTACTCTCCTTACTGAGACAAAATACCTGATACCCAAAATTAGGGATAGAAAGGTTTGTTTAGCTCACAGTTTGTGGAGGTTTCAGTCCATAATCAGCTGGTTCCAAGGCAGGGTGGCATGGCACAGGGGCACCAGTTCAAGGTGGCAGAAGACAGCAAAAGCAGCAAGAGCAAAAGAGGGAAGAACAAGCCTCCTTTCCTCCCTTATATGGTAAGCAGGCTACCATGCCATGGGGGTGAGAGGTGTTGCTTTACATCAACACCCACACCATCTCCATGCCCTCCTCTTGCACAGGCTGAGGATGTTTACAAAGTGAGCACCCTGGCCCCCTGCTGAATCCCTTAGCTAAACTTCTAAACTTCTCAAGGTGACACAATGTATCAACCATTACACAATCCTTACATGCACTGAGATCCTCAGTATTAAAATCTTGTTGCCTTTAAACTCTCTGTCTCTTCAATAAGTAAGACCTAACATAGGCTCAGATTGTGGACTAGAAGGAAACTTCAGGCTCCACCCTTGAACATATGGATCACGTCTCTCTAGCATTGTCCCCAAGTATGTGGAGCTCTTTCTGCATTTGCTCCACTGTGGTGTGACTTGCCGGTTTAAATACCCTGTGCAGGTGCTCGGGCCCAGCTCAGTTCCTGGGCCTCTACTTCTCCTTTCTCAAGCACGGTACCATGCATCACTCCTGTCAGAGTGGCTGATAGTTGCAGAGGCAGAAAGAGGAGGAAAAGTAAGTCTGTGACTCCCATCTTGGAGGTCTCCCATTGGTAGACACCTTGTTTGATGACAGCTGCTCCTTTGGTTGAGGTTTTTCATTTGCTGTGTCACTGAGGAAAGGAGAAGTGAGGAAAGTTTGAGCAGAGATATAATGCCCCTGTAGTCTCACTAGTACTTTTATTCTAACCATTTTATGTCTCCTGTCTTCTTTTTCTCCTGCCAGTCTCAAGCACATAACCATCTTTGTCCTGGTCCTCTCTAAGCTTTAGTTTTCTTCTTCCATGTGGACATTTTCTAACTTAAAATACTTTCTGCATTCACCTTCATTATTTACCATATAGACTAAATTAAGCTTAAGAGGAAGAATACAGTGTGATGGTTGGCTAGTGATTAAAACTGGGATCTTTAGGCACAGGCAGAATTGTGTTCTAATCTTGGATTAAGCACCTGTCAGCAAAGGTGCTTTTCCTCCTTTGGAACCTCAGGGTCCTCATATAAAAAAAAACCAACCAAACAACAACAAAAAACCTGGGCCCATCAAATGTACCTTTCAGAACCATGGCAAAGACCTCATTCACATCACTCTTGGCACAGGATAAAAGGTGGTAAGAGTTCTTTATTTTTACTGTTGAGTCTCATTCATGTAAGTCTTCTGTAGCTAGTTACTCAGGGGTTGGGGTAGGTTAGCAAGTTCTTTTTGTGACCATCCAGGCAGTAAGAATTTGGCACCTACAGAAGACTGTACTGAAACTGCTCAACTCCATCATGGTAGAGCAGACGTCCACGAGTGACACGTAAACAGATGGGCATGTTTGTGTTTCAGAAGATGTTATGTACAAAAGCAGGCAGCAGGCTGACGTTGGCCCGTGGGTTGTAGTGTGCTGACTCCTGTCTAGCACTTCACTTTTAGTTAAGTATGTGATTGTTTTGGAAACTCTGAGCTCCTGGCTTCCATGCTGCTTGGCTTCTGTCTTGAAGGAGAAGCAGAAATCTTTGGCACATTGATCATGTGACTTTTACTATTGCCAAATGCATCTGTGGACTATTTGTGGGAAACTCTGCAGGTAGCCTAGGAAGAATGACTTGAGTCAGCCAAAGAAAACATGCCTTCTTGGGAAACATTGTGTGGTGGCAAAATTAGCGTGTGGAAAGAGAACAGAAAACTTGTCCAATCAGTTGAAATAATGAAGATATACTCCTGCAGCAGTCACCACATTAACAGAGATTCTAACAAGTAGCACTTTATGAAAAAGAAGAAACCAAATGTAACTTGCTATGCTTCTTGCCTTCTTCTAAATTCCATTAACTAGGATTGTGCTTGGCTGCTTTTAGCCAAAACTCTAAATACAGTGGCTAAATCAAGTGGAGATTTAATATGGCATCCCAACAGAAAATACAGACACAGCACTCCTGTAGAGTTGTAGCTAGTCAAAGTCTCAAAGACTGTGGCTCCACCTAGCTCTTGCCCTGTGATCCTTAGATTTTAACTTTGACTTCATAGTCACAAAACAATTGTCTGACTAAGGAAGGAATGTAAACTTCAGGCTAGAACCAAGATGAAAAAGTGGACAGAAAAGGCTTTGCCAATAGAAGTCTGCTGAAAAATCTTATGCAGTGGTTTTGCACCTAACATTTCATTAGGCAAAAGAGGGTTACATAACTACACTTAGCTGCAAGGCAGTCTGGGGAAGTGTCTTTAACTGGGGTGGCACCTCAGACAAATCTGAGGTCTCTTTCTGAGAGAGGAGAGTAGATTTGGGGGAAGCAAGGCAGTGTCTGTCACATTCTCCAAAATGGCAAGTTTGTGCTGCATAGTGGTTGAAAGCAGACATCTGAAATTGGAACTTAAACCAGTTCTCCTCATTTCTGAAGGTGAGTTGTATAACCTGTCTAATAAGATTGTTATGGATTAAAAACTGGTGGTTAACTTAACACCAGCTGAATTAAATCAGCTTCCACCTGAGGAAAGTTGCCAGCATAAATAGAGGCATGGAGAGGAAGAGCTGGGCATTTTGGTTTCTCCTAAGTGTTGCTGTTTCAAGCCATTGGTTCTCCTGGTGAAGCTTGTCATGGCTGACTTCCTCAATATGAGTTTGGCTATTACCATCACAGAAGCTTGGGACCTTGTCACTGAGAGTGGCTGTGGTTCACTTTGGGAGAGCTCTGCTCCTTACATTGAGCATTGCTTCCTGGCTCCAGAGGGGAAGATGTGTGCTGTTTAATCTCCAGGAGAAGCTTGTCATACTGGCTTCCTGGCATGTACCTGACTGTTCTCATCATCGGAGGAGCTTGGGATCTCCGTGTCACTAGGGATGGCTGTGGTACTTTTCAGGGCAGCCCTGGTCTTTATTTTGAGTGTGGCTTCTTGGCTCTAGTGTAGAGCCCTCAACCTACCAGCACAGCTCCTTCATTCCACTGGCACAGACTTTCTACTTCCACCACTGACCTGTGGGCCTTCCCAGTGAAGATCTGTAAAACAGACTGGCATGAGTCCTTCTCATGGGCTCTAGACCTCCAGCTGGACTTGTGGGAGGCACCCTCATGGGCTCTTAGGTTTTCATCTGGACTCATATAGGACATTGCTGTGGGATCCAGGACCTTGGCTGAATATTCTGGGTCTTTAGTGTTGTGGACAGATTTCCTGCACTTCGTGTGTTAACTCCAGGTGACCATCATAGAATAATATTATAAATTCTGTGTCTTGATTGTAATTGTTCTCCTTACAACCCCTGACTACAAGGATTGTTCTTAAGACAAGATAACCTGTATAAAGAGTGAGACATTAATAGAAATCATTATTATCATTTGCTGCTACTCCTCCCTCCAAAATCTGAAGTTTTCATTGAAATACATTGTTCACTGATTCTGAAATGGCTTCTTGTAGAACATTTGGAATACTTGAATAATTTCTGTCCACAGAAGTCGCAAGAGATCGTTGAGCTAAACTCTGAAAATAGATAAACGAGGTATCAGAAAGGTTGTTCCTGGAAGAGGAAACAACATGTACTGAATGAAGTTTGAAGTCCTCAAAAGGCCTACTGCCGTACCACATCATGTACTGGAGAATATACCAACTGCAGATATCAGTGGAAGTTTTCCAAGGGTCCACAGGCATTAGTGAAAGAATAATAGGTGATTGCCGATGATTCTTGAAATTTGTCAAATGGAAACAGCCAGCAAGATGGAACCACCTGTTCCAGAGCATTTGTTTTGTACCCCCCCACCCACAGGTTTGATTCTGTAACTACTGCACCTGTCCTGCAGCCAGCATTTTCCATCTACCATCAGTTCTGACAACTTTACAAAGCAAATGTTATCATCTTCACTTTGTATGTGAACCAACTGCGGCTCAGGCAGATTAAACTGCTGTCCACATTTACCCATGCAAGAGCATTTGAACCTATGTTAGTTCCTTTGACCATGAATCTGTCATTCCTCCAGGCAAGCCACCTTCCTCCTCTGTCATCACGTTTATTTCATCTTTATGTGGGAGATAGCAGCCTTGTCTCCAAAGACTGAAAATTTTGGGGTAGGAATGCCTAGACCTGTCTAGTTCAATACAGTGACAACTACCAATGTGTAACCATTGATTCCTTGAAAATTGGCTGTATAGTGCAAGAAATGCATTTAATTTTATTAACTTTAGTTTAAAAGCTGATACTAAGTTCACATACTGGAAAACCTTAAGGTTATTTAAATCTTAGTATGTCACTAATAAATTTTTTTATTGATTCCTTGATGAAATTATAGTCTTTTGGTTCTATAAAGTTAAATGGAATATATTGTTAAATTTAATTTCAGCTATTCCTTTTCACTTTTTAAAAGTGACTACTAGGAAATTTTAAATTCAGCATGTGACTTGCATTATATTTCTACTAAAGAGTACTACAACAGAAGCATGTCTTACTTTTCAGGTGAGCAAATTTGAGAATTGTTTTAGAAATTGACCCCTGGATGTGAACAGATCCCTATTCATGTCTTTGTCTCAAATGGCAGAACTTTGGGATAATCTTTATGTTTCCATGGATTTGGTTCCATGTCACTGAGGAGAATTCTTTCAGAGTTTTGCATGTAATATAGGAAACTGGTAAGAGTTATTCAACTTTAGTGGTACTATAGCTTTGATTCAAAAGCTAAATACCTTAATAATTACCCTTATTGGGAATATATAAGTATATATAGACAATTCATTTTCAACTTTTGATGCTTTGAGTTATGGATTTTTATTTTGCTTTATGACTGTGTGAAACTGTAACCACACGATCATTTTGTTTTTCATTTTCAGTTTAGTATTCAGACACATGAAATAGTCAGTATGTTATTGTGTTAAATGATCTTTCCCAGATGTAGGCTAATGTAAGTGTTCGGAGCACATCTAAGGTAGGCTAGGCTAAACCACGATGTTTAGTAGGTTAGGTGTATTAAATGCAATTTTCAACTTAGATGTTTTCAACTAATGATGGATTTAACCTCATCATAAATTGAGGGGCATCTTTATATATGCACTGAAATACATAAACATGCATAGACTCATATATACATACACATATATAATACATTTATACATACCTATGCATAAAATACTATTATATTTTCATATTTTGTATAGGAAAACTTATTAAATACTTGACTAACATCATTTAGTAGTAAGGAGTACATCTGGGACTCAAGTTGGACAGTTTGTTTGGTTCTAAATCTGCACTCACTCTTGCAGTCCTGTAATTTCAGGGCCCAGAGATCCTCCATGCATGCTCCTTCAAAATGCTTGGTCCTTTTAGTGGTCATCATGGACTACTCCTGGACCTGTGCTAAAACGGGAAGGAATTTAGTGTCTACATGCCTTGAAATCTGCACATCCTTCGGGAAACTTTTAGGTAGAAATTAGGAATTGGCTTCCCAGATAAAAGAGAGGACAGACATTCATTAATTTGATTTTGTTTAGGTTACTGAACTATGATTCATCCTTAGTTGCATTGTTTGAAGTGACTGGATAGTCTAACTATTAGCCAGTTTCTAAGAGGTTGCCCAGATGTGGTTAAGTAATTTATCATCAGGTTAGGAATCATTAAAATCATAGTAATGTTAAACCTCTGCTGAGGATTGGGTCATCTGTCCACTAACGGATGGTCCTGGCATGGAGGACTTTAGCAAATAAGGAATGTGTTGATGTTTCCTGGGTGGGAATGAGACCCCACTTCCTGGGGGGTTGAACATTCCCACAGATGGAATACCAGCAGAAAAAACGGGCTCATTTGACTCATAGGACTTCCTGCCTGTCTGTAGTCCTTACAGTGTAAGCCACCAGAAATATCTGGAAATAAGAGAAAGCATAGGTAGGTATCAGATTCACAGTCCTCTTCTCAGAATTTATGCTGCTGGGTCTCAGATTCCTTATATAACAAATGGGGTAAAAATAGCAACTCTCCCTGTTACTGTACCAAATATTTAAGCAGCAAAAATGAGATGATGTCTTATAATGTGCTTTACAAATGCTCTTAAAACAACTTGACAAAAAATGGAAGATCATTGGTTAAATATTAGTCTTTTTCAGGGTACTCATGGCTGTCATTAGTCTTTAAACACAGAGTATATTTATGTTTAACTCTACATCTCATTTCCAGTTCTGTATTTAAAACCAGAAACTCTAAAGGATCCCAGGAGCTTATGAATGATTGTCAGAAGCTGAGAAAAGATGTAAATTTGGGCTCCATTCATAGCTAAATTTCCAGAACACAAGGGGTCATCATGGGATTAGGCTGTACTAAGTGAATGGCCAAGCTTGATTTTAACTATAATTCAAGTGTATGTCACACCCTACAACCTGGACTGACATTAAAACAGATGCCTCGGCCCAGTACCTAGAGATTCATTCAGCAGGTCTGGGATGTGGTCAGAAATAGTGCATTTCTAATACAGTCCGTGATTGCTTTTGGCCCCCAACCTATCCTTCAGGTTGGACTATTCTAGGTGATTCCTCTGTATAACCACAGCCCCAGATACTGTCCATCTCGGAAGCCACCCCATGCCTCCCAGGAACTCCCTCATTCCAGAAATAGCCCAACCCAGCTCCCCTCTTTCCAGTCATTCTGAACAACTGAGCCGGCTCCTTGAGTGTCCGCCCTGTCTGTCTCCAAACACTCAGAACCACACATAAATTTGCTTAAATGTAAGCACAGACATGAACATGCAAGAATCCACTTAACATGGAGACTGACAGATTTCAGAGTAACACCGCTGGACAGTCTGAAGAGAGTTTAGATACAAAAACCTGAATGAATATTCATAGCTGCCAGTGAGAAAGTCTCAGTGGGTCCATTTCTCCTTGCAGCCCTTCCAGTGCTCTTTGGGAAAGGACAGTCCCTTTACATACCCTTCCCCCATACCCAAAGGGAGTCAGGTGGGTCTTCCCCACTCCCTGATACTAGGTTTGAAAGCAGAGCAATACTGTGTCTGCCAGAGCCCCAGAAGTGCAAAGACTCCACCCTTCTAGGCTTTCTGGAGTCTCTGGGAAACTAAGCTAACATCTTGTTTAAGTGGAAAAGTACAACCATGGCTGAAAAGGAAAATGTTCATCTGGGTCACCCCAGTGTCAAGATCCCAGGGAAATGCCGGCAGTCAGTACAGTTTTCCAGCAAAGAAATTTTCTGATCCGTTCCTCCAGAGCAAGGCTCTCTGTGCTACTCCCAACCCAAATACAGTGTGAGACTAAAGGGCCCTGCTGGCCTTGAACGTGGGAGATGACGCAGCAGCTACACAAGCCCTGTGCGCACTCTACCTCCCCAGGTTCGTGCGCATTTCCTCCCACTTGGGTCTGGAGCTGACCTTAGCCAAGTCCTTGTGAACTTTTACAGTTGCTTTCTGTTTTACTGACTTTGCCTCTGTTTTAATTTTTCTTCAAACCTAGCCTCGACCCTGAGTCATAATAATTATTTAATATTTCAGTTCTAAATAAAATATTCCTCTTTTCCAAAGCCTTCTGGGGGTCCCCATTGCCCAAAGGACAAAATCCAAATTTTTATAGGCCTTGACTATCCTTATTTCACTGCAAAGCTCATCTCTTCTTCTGCCCCATCAGGTCTAGAGATCTTAAGATGCTCTACAACCTTCCCTAGCTCTGAACCATTTTGCCACTTGCTACAGGGAGTGCGGTTTCTTACACCTTGTGAACCACTATTCAATCTTTAATGCCAAGTTTATAGTCCCTCTTTATCATAGAAGTCTCTGTACCACCCATTTGGGGCTGATCTCTTTAGTGCACTTAATCAGTCCTGTGACTGTCTGGCCTCCCCAGTGACTCTGCCACCTTCTTACCTATAGTCTTTCGTACCTTTATATAATTTAGAAGTTATACATTCTTTCCAAATAAAACTTTTGCCTACAGACTTTCACCGAGATTTTGAGGCAGAGAGTGGTCTCAACCATCAGTGAGTAAGCAATTTCATTTGCACCTAGACAATGACAGTCCATGATTGATTGACATCCACAATGCTGGGAAAAGACTTTCCAGCTCCAGGCTCCAAGCAGAAAACACTAATGAGTCAGAGGTGGCCTGTATTTGCCATCCTTTGTCTCATCCTTGTTTTCTAGGTTCCTTTTCTCTCTTCCTTGTGATGGATATTCACAGAACCTCTACTGGAATCCCTAGGGAAAAGGTCCACTGTAACAGTTGAGATTTTCCTAGTCTCTTAGAAGATTCTAGTAACTAGGTAGGTGAGTTTGGGCAGAAATCTGAGACCTTCCTCTGTTGTGATGATCCATCTGGCTCTGCTGTAATTCAACAAAAGTCAGATCAGTGGGGGCTAAAATACCATCAAGGCTCATGTTCGACTTTATGAGGTTGACCTAGAACCCGTTACTGCCACCCTAACTTTGGAAACACAGGAAAGTAGGCAGCAGAGAAGTTTTCCTCTTTGATAGGGAACTACCACATTTCTAACAATGCAAGGTGCCACTTTTGGGAAATTTTACAAAAACTTCTCTTTTATAAAAATTCTTTCTTTATGTGTGGAAAAGCCCAGTGATATTATGGAGCCATGGTACTCCTTAGGTGTGCCCACCCTCCCCAGTAGGGATACCAACAGTACTGGGCACATCCACTGGCCTTTCTGTACAACCTGGCTCTTTTTATATCATAACAAAGTCAAGACCAAAATGAGGCATTCTACCAGATAGAAATTTAAATCATTATCCATGGTACCAGGAACAGAAATCTAGAGAATTACTCCTCAGCAAATTTAAAAACAATGAAATCAAGCTAACAAAAAATATATTTGTCACCACTCCTATGGATAGACTCCAGCATTCATGTTTATTGACTCTCACTTGAAACAGAGGTGGCAGTTTGTGCTAGAGTCAAGGCAGTGATTTATCCTGGAAAAGTTTCAGTCCTCAGAGAACTTACTTCCACAATGGCAATGTGCTGCCAGTGGCATTCCCACTGGGAATTTGCTGAAAAACAAAGAGGTATGATTTATGCTGCCCCCGTATTATTTTCCACTGTAGAACGCTGAACTTTGTGTGCATATCCTAGCTGGGTTCCTCCCCTCCAGGCACCCCGCATCCCCATGCAGCTCCTGCTTTGCAGGTGGAAGGAACTCCATTGTTAAAATATTGCAGAAGTGCTGCACTTGGTTGTTGAATTTCTGCTGGGTGAATGATCTAAAAGAAGCCATTTAGAAAAGAAATCTTATTTAGGGGTAGCAATTGATCTGAAGACCACCAAGTTATTTCTCAATGCCATTGGTACGAAAGGACAGAGAGTTCAATACAGAAACAATACACAGAAATTCTTCTTTACATTATATTCCTCTGTGACTTCACTGGATGGATCAGATTCTGTCCCCCTAGGTCAGAATTACCCTTTCATCTTTGTCTGCAGACAGGACAGAGTACCGCATTTCACTCAGAATGTGCTTGCTGGGAGAGTGACCACATGGCTTCCTGCTACAGATCCCTTCCCAACTCTCCCCCTGCCCAAGGATCTCTGCTAAAAAGCAAATAAAACATGAACATTCAGCTGGGCTGGTTGACTGGGTTGGTGGTACCAAGCAAAAGGCTTGGTGGTTTTTCAGTTTGGTTTGTCTTTTTTTCTCTATTTAGCATCCTGTGAAGACAGAGCATAGCCTAAAGGTGTACTTAAAGCATCCTCTGTCTCTCTGTGCTTCCTTCCTCAGACAGGCAGTAGAAAATAGCTTTCTTGATAATTAATACCTTTCAAGAAATTCAGCTCAGGCTAACAATGGTAAACAATCAGTTATTGGTCAGGGGGGCTGCTTGTAGCACAGTACATGAAAACCCCATGGCTGTTCATGGGGCAGCAGAGAGAGCTCAAGATGCTCTGGATAATGTTGTTACCATCTCTGAGAGATTGTTTTATACATATGCAGACTGCTCATCACCGCATTCTGCCCCTCCTACCTCTTCTGCTAGCTTGGATTCCTCTTAATTCATTTATAAAACAAAATTAAAGTACTGACTGAAACCTATAAAGTAAGTCTGCATCTTTGTTTAATTATAGATTCTATATAAACTATTTCAACATTGCTAACGGTATATAGAAAAAGAATATAAGGAGATTATTATCCAGTTAAAATGTCAACTAAAAACACCAGTTTTTTAAATGCACATTTATACCACAGCGATGGATTGGGTTTAAAAAAAACCCAAGCTCACAAAACTTTTAAAGAATGATGCTAGTATGCTGCAGAAAGAAAAAACAAAATTGGTTGAAGATAAGACATGAGTGGTTGAAATATAGCTTAATTTTTTTCCTTCTGACTCTTTTTCCCCCTTTGGAAACTGATAAAAGGTTTCATTTTTAAAAATTGACCTCACTCTTCATTTATTTTCTAAAGCTGGAGATGTCTTTACATATGTTTGAAAGTATATCTGTCAAACCTTTGGAGGCCTTTTCAGATGGAAGAAAACTACAATGCATATCTTACCAAATTGTTTAGGTTTTTCCACTTTTATGTTTTTTTGGGCATTTTTCCCTCTTCAACATCAAAACCTAATAATCGTGGCAGAAGGTTAAATATTTTCCATACTTTGTTTCTGAAATTTGTTCCTCACAAAGAGTAAGCATACGTGGGGAAGAGGCTTACCCAATCTGTGATTGATGGTTACCTCTGGAGTTAAGGTGTAGGACTCTGATATGTAGTGGGCATGGAGGCGGGAAAAACTCACCTCTTTCTCCATTTTATTTACAATGCAAATCTAAAATTCAGTTTGCCCTCTTCTCCAAATGTCCAGAGTTGTAGGAAGTTTAGTGACCATGGTGTGTTCATCCTCTTATTTTGCAAATGTGGGATGTGGGTATTGAGTTGGGGTAGAACTTTATGTTCCCCAGTATTTAACACTGTGTACATATCAAAGTGGGAGGCCAGTGTAGACTGTGTGTGTGTGTGCAAGCGCGCGTGCGCGTGTTGGGGAAAAAGTTGCATCAAGTGAGTGATTTGCTTCAGAGCAGGACATCATGTTCATTCCATGAAAGGAAATTAATTTATTCTACTTCTGTCAGTGTATCAGGCAGATGGTGGGTAATTCAAGTGCTGTAGTCCCCGACAGAAGGAATGGCAAGGTCCAGAGGAAGCAAATGCCTTCCAGGCCTAGGACGGACCCTGGCTGGCCAGAGGAAGCCCACACCTCCTCACTCCCGTGGCCATGGAGGTTCCCCTGGAGTCTGTCAGTGTTTGAGTTCTGTCTTTTCTCCACTTTTGGGAGGACATACAATGTCCCTCCAGTTCAGCAGTCTGAGTTTGATTAAAAAATTATGAATGCAGATCTATCATTTAGCCCTGAAATATGCCAGTATTTTGTGGCTGTGCCATCCAGCATAAAGCTGTCTCCTCATTGTCCTGAGAGCACAGTGGTTCAGTGTTTTTGCCTGCTCCTGGATTTTGGCCATAGACTATTGCCCGGCCGTTTGCTGCTGGTGCCAACGTCACTACAGAACCTCATAATAAACCCCTTCTCTACTTACTTAGTCCACCGCTCTGACAGTGAAATTGCCTTTTATGAGTGTGTGATCAGAAGCCTCCATTTTCCACTTTGAACTCTGTTGATTATACACCTCGCAGAAACAGCATCAAGGGCTGTTGTCTCTGTATGGCAGAGAGGGGCTGCTGACTGGCTGGGCAAAGCAGGAGACAGGGGTGTATGAGAGCTGGGCTTCTTTCCCACACAAAGGAAGCGCAGAGGTGATCTTTATAATCTGTCTGGTTCAAATATTTAAAATTTTCCACTTCCTCTACAGCTAAAGCCCCAAATAAAGTTGTCAGAATAAAGCAGTAATATTTCATAGTAATATGCTAAGTCCTACACACACACGAGGGAAGATGGGGTGCAGGAGGGACACTATCTAATTGAGTTTAAAAAAAATGTTTAAAGTATTTTTGGTTGTTACCTTAATCAAACAGATAATCTCTAAATTGTCCGGATTTAAAGCATATAATATAAACCGTAATTTAGAAAATGACTGAAATTCTTGCAAAGAAAGTCTTTTTTCTACTTTCTGTGTACAAGTATTTACATGGCTAGAGTGTCATGGCACTAATAATAACAAAAGAAACTTCTAGAAATGTGTAGAAAGTAATGAAGCAAAAGCTATGTTTTGTAAAGAGAAAGATGGGTCCTTTTAATTTTTCTCAGTTCTGTACAAAAGGGTTCAGTGACATATGGGTACAAATGGCTCATGCGTGTTTTTGTTTTTGAAAAATGATCAAAGTCACTCATCTATGGAAAGGAATACAATGAAATGAGATAATGAAGATTAGTAAAAATAAACTACATAAACTGATGGGAGAATGCTAGAATCACAAAATAAAACCCATCAGCCACTTATTTTTCATCACTGTCTTTCATTTGCGTTTACATTTACTGAAATGCTACGAAGTTGTCTCAGTCAGCAGATGAAATGTGAATCTTGAGCAGAGCGTTACTATATACAAAGGTAGAGTCAACTGAGGACTATGTGTGTTGTTTTTAGTGCTTCCTTAAAAGGATCATTAAAATGTTTCCATTTATGTGGGAAACTCAATACTCTCATTACAGGAAAAACTTTAGATAGTGCATTTTACTTTTTAAGATGGATTTTTAGAAGAATACTTGGAAAAAATACTTAAAAGACATAAAAATAAAAACAGAGTTTGGCATCATTTTTTTCTAAATAAAAGAATTCAGTATTTTCAATAAGGTATAAATTGAATCATTGCTGCTTTATATTTAAGATTTAAGAAATGATGTCTTTCAGTATTATAGTTCCCGGTGACATCACATTCACCTCAACACTACTCAGATAATATTTAATACTTTTATAATGAAATTAGGTATTATTTTAAATAAATCTAGATTTAGAATGTCGTTTATAAATAGATCAACTCGACACTATGCTGCCATTCCAGTGAGGCCAAATCAAATTGAGGAAAAATGGAAGTAAAGACATTCCAGGAAAAATGTACACTAATATACAATGAAAAGTTCTTTGGGAGAGTACTGCTGGGATAAAATGATTAGGAAAAAGAAAAGGCTTGACATAGACCAAGTCATCAGGAAGACAAATACAGAAATACAGTTTGATCCTTCTTTTCCTTAAGTAGGAGTTATGATTGTGAACACAGAAAGACTAAGAATACTTAGAAGAGAATAAATATCTCAAATGTGCAACTTTTAGTCATTTCTGAGAAGCTTATTTTTAAGTTCTTTGACCAGTAGAGCCTCGACAGAAGAAATTCAGCTGTGTGCAGAACTGTTTTTAATTAACAATTTTTAATGTGTCAATGGGAGAAAAGTGATCCGTCACAGGCCACTAGGGGGCCTTACTATTGGTTTGTGCTTATACATGACAGGGAAAATAATTAGCAATAAACTGCAAACCCCAGTGTTTTTTGTCGTGCTCAGAGAAATAAGGGGTTAAGAATTAACAAAAATCCTGTCATCTGGTTATTCAAATAAGATGAAACCATTGATTTGTTCCTTGACTAAGCATATTTTTTTTAAAAAATCAACTATTCTTCAGTTTATTTTTAAGCTCAAATAATGGTTGTAATCTACTATTTATGTAACCTTATTTTGTTTTGTTGATCATCCCCCCAGATATAGAAACACAGTCTAATTCAGCAGTACATTGACTTGGCTTGGAGGGAACCCTGCACATGTTTTTGTGGTATTACCTGAGCAGATGTGTGTGATCTGACATTTGTCCCCCCTCCTCCCTGACAGCTGACAAAACAGACAATTGTTTGCTGACAGCCAGTGGGGCACCATGATGGAGATATTTGAAAAATTTTGTTAAAAAAGGGTTTCAAAAGAAATATCAATTAAAGACATTTGGAATGTTCAAACGGTAGCATCAATGGCAGTAACCCTTTGCTGGGCACTGTACACACCTCCTGGGTGCTGTGCTGGGTGCTGGACCACAGCTGCAGATCAGCCCATGCAGATGGCAAGAAATAAGGTACAGGGCGAAAGGGACCAATGGTGCTGGGTGGCAGAGATCTGAGGAGGTTCCACGTGAGCAGCATCCGGAATGTTAGCAGGAAGGAAGCCAGGCAGGTGAGATTTGTAACCAGGGGGCCTAGGTTGGGTCATGCCTCCTTTACCCAGCAGCTGGTCATGAGCTTGGTGGGTACATGGGCACACCAACAGGAATGTTTGCAGTACCGGCTCTGTCCCCTACAATGGTGCTTGTTCCTCACTGGGTTTTGGGAAGATCCAATAAAGTGATTTGTAAATGCCTTATAAGGGGACATTGAAATGTTACCTATTGCTCAGAAACCAAGGTTTTATTGAGTGAATTCTGTACTACAGAACTTTGATGAACAGATGGCTTTCTTGTCTCCAAGTTTAAAAATAGTGATTTATTAGTATGAACAGTGTTAAATACATAAAACTTAATTGCTTTTGTAAAACTATCTCTTTTGGTGATGAGTGTATATATATGTAATATATATTATATATGTATATATATTATATATTTATAATATAATATATATGCATATAGAAGAGATCTGCAGTTACAATCATAGGTAGCTGTTGCTGAACTGTTTTCATTTATTTACCTTTTTGCTATCTCTACTTTCTGATTTTCCACAATGATCACAAAATGTTTTTCAATAAAATGCTATATTAATTTTTTAAAATTCTACTGAAAAAAGGTATTGATAAAGTAAGTGGAAATCTTTCATTTTAAATGAAGGTAAAATTTCTCCTTGTAGGTATTTTGTTGAACATTTCTGTGAAGAAAATTTCATTTACATTGTCAAATATTTCTAAATCCCTATGAAAACATTAGTATCATTAGTATCATCCTTTAGAAGATGTAACTTGAATTCTCTTTTATAACCAAAATATCTTTTACCCATCCATTCATTTCCTAAACAGGGAATTTGTAAACATAATAAAAGTTACTTTCAGTATAAATCATTTCATTGTGAATTATCTATTTATGACTTCCATGTTTAATATTTTAAAAACATTCCTTTAAGATTGATTTTTAAAATGGGCACTTCCTCCAACTGGCTCAGCAGTTTCCTTTGCCACTATGTGAGTGAATTCTGCTAAATTCTCCCCCTTCAAGGTCATGCTTGAGCACCAAAGTGCATTTGAGAAGCATCATCCTTTCTATGTCGCTCAGTTTTAAGAGGAAATTTGTGCATTTCCACCTTTGTCTCACAAAGCTTTCATCTATCTATTTTTTTTCTTAGCTGCTTCCCTAATACATCTGCATCTGAGACAGATACCATACCTGAAGAAAGCAAGCAGTTTGAGGGTTGCTTTCTCTTTTAAACAACATAATTGATATTCTAAGTTTTTTTTTTTCTTCAGGATCTCAGTGTTTTTCTTTGTCACACCACAAAGACCTACATCATGCGAAACTATTCTCCTGCTGCAAAGACCTAACCCTTCACCCTCCTTTTAAGATTCTCAAGGAAGGTAACTATTAAGGGATCAAAATGTGACTTCCGGTCAGTTTACAGTATAAGGGACCCTGCTTCATGCTGCCACCATGGACACGGACAGTGATAAAGTGTTACATCTGCCCTCAAGGGATGGAACCAGTATTTCTTAAAAGGAGGAGGGAGAAAATAGAAAATGAAAAACAAGGAAGAAGGAGGCAATAAGCTGAAGGACTACCGTGTCCTCTGCACTAGCATGCATTCCTTGAGAAAGCTGTTCTATTTAAGGACAAGATAATTTAAACTCTGAGCTCACTGATCCCAACACTGGAAGGAACCTTGATCAGTCATATCAGTCTGTCTTCTGCCTTTTGTGATTTAAAATGGAGAACTGAGTTGTAGGGAAAATGAACACATGAGAGAAAATGAAGGACTGCCTCTGGGAGTCCAGGTAGGGCTCGAGTTTGAGCAGTTCCGAGATGGCCTGAGGGCTTCCTGGGCACCCTTCCTCTCCTCCTCTCTCCCACGCAGGCTGCCCACGTTTCCTAGACCCCTGCGTGTGGTTTCTAATCACTGCAAATCTGAGGAGCTGATGAACTGGTTTGGTCAGAATGGGACTGGATTGAGGGGCACAGGAAGAGGCAAAAGATGGAGGTGGAACTGTCCCTCCCCACAGTATGGCTGTGGTGGGTCCCCAGGAAACTGGCAGTCTATGTCCAGTGACAGTTCTGACAGGTCCCAGGTCCCAGCAGGCAGGCAGATGAGAGTCCAGGTCACAGGGAACAAGTCAGGCAGAGCTTCTAAAACACCTTAGCCTGTCTCCAGTGAATACTGACAGGACAGAACAATTGTTAGAATTTAAGTAGAAAGAACTTTCACTGTAATGCAATGAAGGTGAATTTAATGGCTAAAACTATGAAAAATATAAAAAGATGGTATTTAATTAGGTAATGCATTCAAAAGAGCTGAAATGCACAAGCTTAAGTGGAATGTCTATTGTATTAAGTTTATTTTATATGCAATATGAGTTTGGAAAAACAAAGATTTATCCGGAATGGATTGCTGACATCATAGAAAAATCTTCTATGGATTGCTTTAAAAGGCAATATCTTACCAATGCCCTTATTATTTTTATTTAATTTTAAAAGGCTTCTCCTTTTTGTTTTTTTTTTGAGGGGAAGGATTATATTTAGGATTCTTGGTCATAAAATATTAGAGTTTTCTGTTACTCTGTAAACCTCCCAACATAATATTGCAGGAACATAAAAGAATATTTTAATAGTGCCACTAATTTAAGAAACAAATATTTTTTAAAGTCAATAAATAGTAAGGTAAAAATTAACCTCTGGGCCGGAGCTTTGGCTCAGCGGCTTAAGTGCCTGCTTGGCAAACGGGAGTGAGTTCGATTCCCGGCTCAAAAAAAAAAAAAAAATTAACCTCTGGGAAAAAAATTGTCTGTTGATTCTTTTTGCTCTATTTTCACTTGGAGTTTTCAATAAGCAATACTTTTGGGTCCATGCAGTACAATTTGTAAGCATATTTATATTTTCTATCTCCAAAAGATAGCAAGTAACAAAATACTGTGGTTTGGAGCTTACTGACGTTAGGTTGTCTGAGTGCAGAAATTATATAGATGTATCCCAACCTCTAGACAATTCATATGTAATGTGTCTTATCAAACTAAAATACTGTATTTATTAACAATAGTATTTTTCATTTTAATTTAAAAGCAGATGGTATTTATAAATAGCTTATGCAAATAGAACATAACTGAAATTTTACTGTGGGAAAACATTTCTCTGAACCAGAAAACCTTTACCAAAAATAAAGTGAGATAAACATGTTGGAAAATATGGCCAGTCTTTCTGACATAAACTAAAAAATTCAAGACACCCAGAGATTAAAACTCTAGTTTCAATTTTTTAGCATTTCTTGCTTCCTTCGTAATGTACTATGCATTTGTGAGTTATAAAATATATTCCTGAAATAATTTAGAGTTTCACACTGGAAGTGAATCTCATCTGTAACTGTTATTGGTGAAGAAGTGAAAATTTAAGGAATATTTTCCTCAAAATGCAAAATAGGGCTTTCTTAATTTGGGCTCAGATTAGCTCCCTTGGGTTCCTAGTTGAGTAGTACGCAGTTTGGGGACACACCTGCACTTCACCAGCCACCTGGTCATGAACTGCACCCGTAAGAGTCTTGAATTCCCAAAGCTGTTTCTTCAGGGATTCCAATATCATGGAAAACAGCGAAAGTAGGTTGAAAACAAGTGCCAAGCCATGGCCTGTGCTGAGGTGTCCTGTCGGAGAGAGGCTCATGCAGGACTCTGAAGACTGGGTGAAGGAAGGAAGGGTCTGGAAAATGCTTTAGAAAATGGCAAAGCAGTTCACAAAGACTTTGGTTTTCTGTGTGTTTAGGGCAAGCCAAATGTCAGTCAGGAAGTAATCTGACATTTAGACTTACTTCTGTTGATATGCAGGTTTGGAAACACACTTCTTAGTGTCCAGTGCCATCAGGAGCTAGCACTGCCCAGGAATGAGACTTGCTTAGAAGAAATGAACAGTCAAAACAATTTGCTATACTTTCACTCTCTAGAACTTGAGAAAGTGCAGTGGAAGGTTTTCCTAGACTGCTTCTCATCCACGGAAGGAAAGGCAGACCAACTTGGGCTTTTCCTTTATAGCTGCCCTGCAGACTGTCTGATTTCGGGAAAGATCTAGTTTCCCTGGTCTCCATTTTTCTCATCTGCAAACTGTGACTAATAATAATAAAAGCAACAGTATTCACAAAGAGCTTCTTAGATACCAGATACTGTTCTTCAAAAGTGCATTAGCTCAGTCCTCCTAGCAATGTTTGAGTTTAAAAAATGACATCTTCTGAGTCCTATTGAAGAAACTGAGGTTTTAATGGGTTAAATGGCTCTAGCTCTACAGTTAGACTGTACAGAGTCAAATTTTAGATCAAAATGTCTCAGAGAATGTATTCTGTCACAACTCCATGAAGTTAAGGACAGGGACATGAGCCTGACTGGGTCCTCATTAGGCCTCCATCCCTTGCAGCTCTGTAGCCTTCCTAGAGAAGTTAGGGTACACTGTCTACTTGATTGACTCAGGGAACCCCTCTGGGAGGGGATGGTAGAGCACACTTCTGCATGTGTGTTGGTGGACCATGGAGGTGTGGCCTTGGGGTCTATGTTTCTCATGACCTTCCGCCATTTACGTTCCTTAGAGCCAGCCCACCTGGACCAAATCCATTGAAAGCTTGAGTCCAATTAAACTGTGGGTGTTGGGTATTGTGTTCCTGTGATAGGGACACAACTAATACACTTGCCAAGCCAGGGAGACTTTTGGTGCCTTATGGTCCCCCCTCAAAGGAGGAAATAATAGGATCTGCCTCATGGCACCGTTACAAATTTCAAATGAGTTAATACTTGTTACAAACTCAGAACAGCACTTGGTAAGAAGTAGACAAGTATTTAAATGTACTATCATCATCACCATCATGTTAGAAATCCTCCTCTCCAAAAATACGAATTGGTTCAAAAATTAATGAGTAGATATAATTACCTACCTATGCATAATAACTACCCCCAAAACAATTCCTTCCAAGACACTATGTGCCTGATGCAAGACATAATATAAATGTGTGAGTGAGATGGGCCCAGGGCACGTACCATGCAGCTCACAGTCCTGTCGGTGAGAGAGAGAGGAACAATCACAGTTCTCTCCCCAGAAGATCAGAATGTTGTGTCTTTGAGCAGCTCCATATACAATTATGCACCCCATAATGCCTTTCTGGTCAACAGCTGCCTGCCAATAGGCTGAAATCTTACTGTGTGTTTATTTCTCATTCCTTGTCTCCTTGTGAAGTGAGGCTTGATGGCTATGGCTTCCTGCCTTCTGATGATCATAGCTATGGAATGGGTGGAGGGGTCACTGACTCTTCTTTCTCCCCAGCCCATGGGGAGAATCCTACAGGTGAGTGCTCCATTTCTATTGCTTAGGCCCTATCCAGGGAGAGGATGGAATCCAATACAGAGACTTAGAGAGGTTGAGCCAATTCCATAATAAAACATCAATGGAGAGGGAAAAGGGGAAAGAAAATTGCTCTCTTTGGAGTACAAATACATGTGCACATTGTGTATTTATGCACATGTGTACTGTGTGAGTGTGCAACTGAGTATGTAGATTACAAGGGTGGTTCTGGTGTTGTCACAGAGCCTAGGGAAGATATAGGACAAGAAATGGGATTGAAGTAAGCATAGCAAAGACCAACATCTTTTCTTGTCAAAATACAGAAGCAAAGAAACTGCCTTTCTTATGATTAGAGTGCATCTGTTGTGTTTGTGCAAGCCCTACCTATTGGAGATCAAGCAGCCACGTGACTTTGTGGATTTTACAGAGCACCTATGATATGCCAGGAATTATGCAAGGCCCATTTGTCCAAGACAGACAACATTTGCCTGTCCTCAGCTATCCCCCCACAGCAAAAGTGGTTGCAAGACTGGTCCAGTTGTGGGACTCAGCCACACATTTATTTGTGAATCCATAGGTCTTTGTCATAGGAATCCCTGAGCTTTCAGTGTGGTATGCAGACATGCATCCTTCTCCCAACTCAGATGACTTCAGCCTCTCCAACATGTGGTAGAAAGAATTGGCATCAGTTGGGACAAACCACAGAAACAGTGGTACACAGCAGTTTCCCAAACCACCCCAGTGGTGAGTTCCGGTTCGTGGTCCCTCCCACGCTAACTGAAGCAGAAGCTACAGGGGGAGGTCCAGAGATCTGGAATGTTAACAAACAGCAGGTGACATTTATCAGTAAAATCCAGACAATGAGGTAGATGTTTCCAGCACAGCCATAGCTTCCTGCTTCATGTGAGAGAAGCCAGATGTGTTTCATGACCGGTGCATCAGCCACCTGTGTGAATCAAAGCTCAGGGTGACACATAAGAGTCCTTCTCTGAAACAAGCAGAGTATCCTCCCTCCACTCCTAACTCAGCAGCATCAGAACTCAGGATTTAGAGGCCATAGTCAATTCAGGCAAAGCAAAGCCAGGCTGCAGACACAGATTTGGGATGGAAGTCTCCAGGTGGCTTGACCTGCCCTCTTTACCTCCCTTCCTCACGTTTTTCTCTGAGCCACTCACCTGCTGCCTGGAGAGTCACTACCCTTATGAAATTTGAAGTTGGAGTCTTCAATATGACTTCTCAGAGTTCCCATGTGAGCTTACCACCAGATTTTCTCTGACTTTGATTCTGAGTTTGATTCACTTCTAGTTGTGTGGGTACCTGTCAGGCTTGAATGGAGAAAAATCTATTTCTGTGAGGCTTGAATGGGGGGGAATCTATTCCTTAGCTTACTTATGTTGTTGCAAAATTTAGTTGTTGAAGTTATTGGCCTGAGGACTTGTGTTTCTTTGTGGTTGTGAGGCCATCCTAACTTCTTCAGTGTGCAGGGTCTCCCAATACAATGACTTCTGGTCTCAGAGCAAGCAAGAGCAGGGGACACTCCTGCAGTACAGAAACTTATGTGATACAATCACATGCATGTGATCAGGTATAGCTTTCTTCTTTGACATCTTTAATTGGTTATAACCAAGTCACAGGTCCTGCCCATATTCAAGGTCATGAACACCAGCTAACCTGAATCATAGGAATTATTTTCTGAGTCTGCTACTAAATGGTCACCCATTCGAGTGTCTGCCCAACCACAATGCACTTTCTCTGGGATCTGGATCATTTAATCCTGACAACCAGGTATATGCTGGAGGGCCTCACACTTTGACCAGAGTAGACGTGGTACAAGTGAAGACCCTTCTCAAAGCAAAGTAATCAGACTCTCCCTTCAGCATTTGTTCACTGGGTTTAACTGAGTACCAGTTAGTCTGGAATATTTCCTTTCAAGGAAGGGAACACAACAGTTATTGGGTGACTTTTCCTCAATATTGTATGTGCATGTATGACAGAAAGAATGAAGTTGGAGGAGAGAGGAGAATCACATTGATTTACAGAAAAGGAGTGCAGATTACAGATTAAGAAGAAAACTCTCCTGGATTCCCAACAGCTAAACCTGACCAGATTCGTCAGGTCACATGTAGTTGCTGTTTCTATTTCTTATGTAACCCACTGGTTTTGGAGTTCCACAGCTCTTCCACATCCTGTTGGTAAATCATCTATTTTGGTTAAGCTTGCTCAAGTGGACTTGTGTTGCTTATGAAGGTCAAGTCTGTTGAAAAAGTGAAGATATCACTGTGTATCTTATTTGTTCTTTACTTACAACTTCTCCATCATTACTCATCAGCCCACATATCCATCCACCTGAAGAAACTATTTCTTAATCTCCTGGGATGACCACAACACTGTCTTGATGCTAGGATCCAACAGCAACCACCATGCAGAGTTCCCATCTTCACAGCTCACTGGCTTTATAAGCCCCAGGCATGATGGCAGAGCTGCAGGGGGTTATGCCAAGGAGCAGGCACTGGACCGCTAGAGAGATGGAGAGAGTGGTCCAGCTGAGATGCAGGGGATGAAGAGAGACTAAGTAAATGAAGGGATCAGACTTGAGAATAGAGGGGACGTGGCAAATCTGAGCAGGTCACAAATGAGCTCATCGAGTTGAGCATGGGTGAGGAGACCTTTCACAGAGGTGGTGAGAATGCGAAGGTTTAGCATACGGTCTATGAAGGAAGGAAGTATTTTTTTAAAAAAAAATATGAACTTAGTTTGGTGCTTAGGTATTAAAATTGTGGCTCTGTATGTTTTATTAACTTTTTATCTGTATCAATTAAAGTTCATTCTTCGCAGAGGCCAAGTCTATGGCTTCTGACGATGTAGGTCTACCTCCACCAAGGAACAGAACCACAGTGTCACCTCTGGGAAATTCCCTTACACTGCTGCGTTTTAATCAATCCCTGTTGCTTCCTATCACTACAGGCATTTCATAGAAATAGTATTTTGTTTAATTCCCATATCTACCTATACGACACAAGTAGTATTTTCTCTACCTAGGGCTTGTGTCTTCCTTTTCCTGATTTCATGCTGGAAGTTGAGGCATTGCTTCCCTGCACAGATAAGGAGCTCATACTCTCAGCAGCAGATAAGGCCTTCAGATTTACCAGGTTATATGCAGGAATCAATGTAGTCAATTTTAAAAAATGCCTTGTTTCCCAGTACTGTGGCTCTGCACTGAAAGGACAGAACAGAAAACGGGCATTCTTTCTGGGGCACATTTGCCTTCCCTGGCCTTTGGCTGTGGGGCTAAGAGCATGGATTTCACAAAGCCGATAAAATGCACCTTGTTCACCAGAAATGTTAGGACAGCTGGCTTCCAGATCTTCTGTTTGTTACATCTATTTTAAGACGGATCCATTAATTCTTTTTAATCATTTCTTGATTTTACCAAGAAGGTCATTATTTCTACATTATTTCCCCACTGATAAATTGGGGAGTGTTCTCATGTTGGTTTTTCCCTTCGGTGTGGTGTAACTTTCTTTGTCATCAATACATACGTCAAAGCAAGCTAACCAGAGTATTTCCCCAGCCAGACCATATGGCTGGGTCATGCAAACAGCCATCGTAAATCCTCCTTGACAAAGGCCTAAAATGATATCGTGACCTGGTCCCAGTGGAGCCCAGATTTATGAAGATCTGAATCTGAGAACTGAGTGTTAGGCGCATGGGTTTTTAAAAATGTACCACGTTAGTGCATCTGTCTCTTTATACGGCTACTTGCTTCCATATGTGGCACATGAATGAGAACTATGTGCAAAAGTATTTGAAAAATTCTTAAAGTGCCTCAGTAGGCTTGCCTAGATCCCAAAGCAGAATAAGCACCCAATAAATATTCGCTGAGTGAGTGAATGGATGGATGGATGAAGTGGAACTTGGGGAAGTTATAAAGTCATCTCCTTTTTTCTAGAAAAGAGCGCACCAGTTGAAGGGCACATTTGATTGCCTTTCCAATACTTTCTTTTTCTGCTTTTGAATCCCTGCTCAATTTTGCTCAGGAAACATCTCTATCCTAGGGGAACACCTTAATTTGTCTAAGCCAATCAATATGGTGTTTTTCATGGAGATTATGATTGGTCTGAGAAGAGTCTAGTGACTTGTTTGGTCCAATCAGATTGACAAAGATGAATTGAAGTTCATGTCATGGGGAGAAGTATTCTCCTGCTTCCTGTGAGATAAGCAAGGAAGCATGTTTACAGTTCCAGGGTTTCCCCTGCTATGCTGAAGAGCCCATTCCCTAGCTGTCCCACTCACTTCGTGACTTTGAAAGGAACTAGCTCTGGTTGGAAGTTGTTGCTATGCAAAGCAGACAGCAGGGAAGAATCATGTTCCTAATGAAATAACTGAGTTCCTGGATACTCCTACAAAACATTCAGATTCTTTATTATACTTTAAGAGTCTCTGACTTCCTACTAGTTTATGTCACCTGGAATTGTAATTTCTGTGGATTCCCCTGAAAGCAAAAGGCTAAAGTAAAAGAAGTTTGAGGTTGAGAAAAGGAAGGAAGCCTGGAGAAGCGTTCTATATTGTTTCAATAGGCAGTGACAGTGACCTCTGAGTACTCAGCACGTGGGAGATCTCAGATAGGTCCGGCCTTTCACTGGAGACACCTGCATCTCTGGGAGCTAAATGCTGCTGCTTCTTCCCTCTTCAAGGGAGCCTGGCCATACAGAAAAGTAGTGCCCCTCTTTCCAGTGGAAGTACTTTCTTTCCATTATTGCTTTTGCCCTGGCTCCTCTGGCAACCTAAAGAAAAAGCCTCCATGTTCTCCACAATCATCTCATGTTTTTAACCATCAATCTTAACAACTTTTCCTTTCACTAGCACATGAATCAAGGAAGCGCCTTAGTAAATTTTCCGCTTGCAGTTACAAGCAGAGTACCATGCAAATTAAACTAAGAAATATGAAACATTTGCCTACAAAAATCATGTCCTTTTATTGGAATAACAGCACAGAGCACAAATAACATTTTAGACAGTGAGAGGGATCTTTCATGAGTAGAAACATAAAACTATGTTAACCATGAACAACTAGCATGATCTTGAATAAGATAAGCATAGTAACTCTTGAGTCCAAACTCTTTTTAGTCTCTTCTGGTACCATTATCTTTTGCCTAGAGGTTTGGAGTAGCTTCTACCCTGACTCCTGCCTCATTGAATCTCTATGCTGAAGCCAGTAGGGTCTTATGAAGAAGCCAAGTGGACCATGTCGTTGCTGTGCACTTCTGTCCACGCTTGCGAGATGCTGCCTGGCTGGTCTCATCCTATGCTCCATCCCATCGCTTCTGCGTGTTTCTCTTTGGGATATGTCAAGTCTCACCCAGGCAAGGCCCTTTGTATGTTTTCCCCTTCTGTAACATCCTTGCTTTAATTAGTCTCAATCTTCTCATGATGCTTTCAATCTCAGCTGTAGCATCCTGTTCTCAGAAAAGCCTTTTCTGACCTCCTTAAGCAGGACAACACCTACTTCAGATCTTCACAGCACCAAAGATTTCTCCTTTTGCTTGATCCCAGCTGTAGTACTACACTTGCTCTTGCGCATAATCACCTGGAACGTTACTGGTATCCCACACACACCTCGCAGTGAGCAGGGATCTGGTCTGTGTTTAGTCACTGCTGTTTCTCTAGAGGGTAGCAAAGTACCTGGCAAATATTTTTTTGAAAGAAAAAAATATATAAAAAAGCAACCCATGCTCACTTTGAACCAGGCTCTATGCTATGAACCCAATTCCATCGTTATTTTGTTTTTGAGGGATTCTGAGGCACCAAGTAGTATCTTAAGTCCCTCACAGTCATGATCTCACCTAAGATGCCTAAAAGCAAGTTCTGTTATTAGCTCCACTGCACAGATGAGGAAATGGAGACCCAGTGAGGCTAAGTAATTTCTATAGTTGCAAGTTCACCTGGCCTGAAAGGCACTATTTTACATCACACTGCTTCTCTGTACCTGAATAAATGTGATGATGAAAGAGAATTATTCCACAATACCAAGATTGAGGTCAGGGAGGCCTGTTTAGCAGTTCAAGAAGTATTCTAGACACGAAATGATCATGGTTTCAGCTAGGGGGTCATGCCCTTTCTTTCTAGCAAACTTCAGATGTTCTTTGTTCTTTATCCCTAGCCTGTAATTTCTTCATCTCCCTACTTTCCTCCCTATTAATTGCAACAGCCTTCATTTTCTTTGGACTCATCTTTGCTTACCCTTTTGCTCCTTGCGTTGGTGTTCCTAGAGAAATTTGTGTTTGTATTAGGTTTAGCCTAATAAATTTTTATCCCTAGGAGGATGTCTCCTGCTTCATCCTGCTGTTAGGCCTCCCCCTGGAGATCCCAGGACACAGCTGGAGAGCCTGTGTGGGCCCCACCATGCGCCAAGCCTAGAAATCCCATCTGGAAACATGCATGGCAGACGTCTCCCCTCCTTTCCTGTTCTCTTGGTAAACAGGGATGCACCAGTGTGCTCTGCTTAAGGCAAGGGCAAGTTAGGTCTATTTCTCTGGCTTCTGGTCTTGAAGGTAAACGTTCTGTGGAGGAGCTCTGTATTTGTTATGTGCTTCAGCAGACTTTAGTTTCTGGATGTTGGAGCTTTTGATGGAGTGTGTTAAACAAGGAGATGAATCTGGTCTTGTGAAGGAAGTTGATTTTCTATATTCAGTTCCGTGGTTTATTGACAAGCAGATTCCATTACCCCCCTTCTGGAAAAAAAAAAAGCATTGCCTACTTATCAGTGTGTGACAGCTGGGGAACCTGAGGCATAAGAGGATGGGGAGAATTCCAGATGCATCAGAGTTAAGAAAAAAATAGAAAACCATGACATGCAGGTTGCCTGGTCATGCCTTAACCACAAGCCACACTTGCCGATTTAGTTACATACAATAAACACAAAAGAGATAAACATAGATGTAAGTTAGTCTAAACACCAAATTTTAGAAGTTTTTCCTCTGATGTCTAGTCAGCCATCCTGACCTTTATTGGAGGATAAACCAAGTTGCAACAGCTGTGCACAATTATTTACTGTAAGTCAGAGACCAAAGAGCTTGGATAATGAAGTAAATTCAGCATTAAGTAGAGAAGGATGTGCTTGGTACCAGAAAGTGATCTGTTTAGTTGATTTCTGAATTTCAAATATCAAAAGATACTACCATAAATTCATGGCACAAGAGGTGCTAGAATAACAAAAAGCCCAGAACGTAATGAGTGGGGGCTTTACTTACTTGTCAGGGATTTAACAAAAATACATTGCCACACCTGAACCTTCCTCAGCCTGGAACCAACCAGAGACACCTTGTGCAGATGCTGCTGAGACATCGTGTACCCTGACATCCATAAAAGTGATCTACAGCTGGCTGTGGAGTTACCTAACCATCTTGGCTACCCAATAAGAAGCAGAGTGTATTCCCTCACTTGGGCTGTCAGATTTTATAGCTGTCTATCAGTCTCTGGCAGTGGTCTCTCTGCAAAATGGTGCTAAAAGGGGGCCTCAAAACCATTCGACAGCCAAGAGAGGGACAAAAGCTTTGCGCACTAGGTGGGGTTCAAAACCTCTACTGTTTACACTCCATCCCAAGAAAATATTGGGAAACCAGTGAGGCACCGCCAAACCTGTAGGACGTTATTACCTTGAAGTACAACCCTGTTGCCCAACGATAATAAGTACAGTTAGAAAGCATTTGAAAATGCCATCCACATTTTAAAACAGGATATGTCACCTCCACACACTGAGTTTCCAAAAAAGAAAAAGAAATTGAAATCAATGTACACACACACACAAATAATAAAAGGAAAAAGAAATTGATACAGTTTCCCACGCACAACACAACACATACACACTCATAAACTCATTCTCACCTGTGCTGCAAAATAATGGAATCTGACCACCCAGAGTGTGGCAAGGGAAGGGATGAGGCTAATGAATTTACTCTCTGGGGGGCCTTCTGCCTAGAGGCCAGGCCACAGTACAGGGGAAAATTTGCTATAAACACTTCCATGCTTTGAATGGGGTTCAACCCCCAGGATGTCTTCCAGAACCAGGCCCTGCAGAGGACTCTATGTTCTAGGAGTTTAATTAAACAGACCACAAAATCCACTGCTCCCAAGTCAAATTCTAAGTCTGAATTTGAGAACAGCTACAACTCCAAAATATATAAATAACAACAAGCAGAAAAATGTCACCATTGTCCTAGGCAAACGGGTCCATGGGATAAAACCTAAAAGCGTGGAACCTAGAGTTAGCTTCAGTCTAAATCCTAAGCCTGCTATTCACCAGTTCTGTGACTGGGGCCTATTCCATAACTTAACAGGTGGATGAATCCCTGTGAGTTGGAATCATGCCTAATTATTGGAGGCAACCTTCAGACCTTCTTGTTCAACCAATATCCCATTAGCCCTACCTTTTATTTAATGAAGAGCCTCTAGAATTCCCAGTTTTTAGTCATTTACCATTTCTATTAGACTGTAAGGCCATCCCTAGTGGCAAAACAAGAAGAAAGACAGGGAGTTGCTGAATATTTTGTCAATTAGATAGGCCTAAATTGGGAAATATTTGGGGGCTGCTGGATGAACAGCAGAAGTTAAATCTCTCTTTGAATGCTTTATCCTTCCTCTTCCTCCCAAGACTTGGTACTTTATTTCAGAAGCGGGTAGATCATGCTGCACATCATTTTTGGAGGAAGCATATAGTTCGTCATGGGGTTTATGATCCTTTCCCAACTATCCTTCCCCATTTGTCTAGTCTCAGCTCTCACCCATGTGTCCAGTCATCTGCCCCACAAGGATGCTTGAGTCAATCCTGAACCACATATGCAGCAGGGCTCCCATGGGGCGACATCCCCCAGGGACGCTGCAGTGACCTTTATTTGTCTGAGTGCACTGTGGTGTTTGCACACCAACCAAGTTGCCAACAATGCATTTTACCGACCGTGTCCCCGCTGCTAACTGATGCCTGACTGTTGTCTGACCACACTCATCATCGTCTGCTGCCTAACGCGTCACACACATGCATGACTCCAAGTTTAGACATGCTTTTCCTCCCACTTGCAATGTTCCTTTCTTCTCCCTTTCAAGTACCTACTCATTCTCTAAGATCAAGACCAGCGCTAAGTCATCTGTGAGGTTTCCTTACACAGGATGGCTCATTTTAATTTTAATGACAGAAATTGAGCACAGTGCTGATTTTGTTTGAACACTGCATGATTTTGTTTTATTTACTCAATCCTCACTGTGATGCTGTGAAGGATTCTATTATGATGCCTTTGTCTCAGATATGGATACTAAGGCTTTCCAGAGCGAAGTGACTTGCCAAAGTCACACAGCTAAGTAGTGAGAGAGACAGATAACCCAGTCTGTCTGACTCTGAAAGGAAGTTCTTTCTCCTGGGCTCACTGTGCCTTTTCTAATGAACTTTGCTAAAGCTTTGGTTACATCATTTTTGCTGTTTAATGCTACATCTTTCTTATCTCTCCTAAATTAAAGGTCAAATTGCATGTTATTCTTTTTATCTCTAATACTTAGCACATTATGTAGTCCAAAATAACAGACTAACATAAATACTCTGGATGGAGAAACAGAGGTTAGGATGAATGAAAAGAAGGAAAGAAGGAGAAAGAAAGAAAGAAAGAAAGAAAGAAAGAAAGAAAGAAAGAAAGAAAGAAAGAAAGAAAACGAGACAACACAGAAGAAAGGAATCAAAGAATAATCAGGTGGCTTCCTCCAAGCCTCATATTATGAAACAAGATACCTTCTTCCATGTACACTGTATGTTGAAGTCCATCAAGAATTTTAATGCTGCTGGAAAAATTTAACTTGATATTCAACACAGATTTTGTATTGTCCTTGGGCCTTATTAATGGCAGAAATTTCAAAGAAAGTCAAGTCTATATTCCTATGGCCAGAGACAAGGAACCTAAATTTCTTGGACAAAGCAGGAAATATTTGGGCCTAGTAATAAGCTTAAAGAATGAAGATTGCATGCTCTCTGGAGTCAGTCTTTTTTCTTTGAAAACAAAACAAACAAAAATAACTGCCTTTTTGTCCTTCTTATGCTCAAGTGCCGTCCTTCTGTTGAGGAAGTTGCTTCCACTGACTCCAAATAGATAAGCTTACAGCTGCTGTGCATCGCATGTTTAGACTATCTCAGTTTGCTTTCCATGATAACTTGCTTATTAAAGATGCATAAATACATCTAGAAAAATGAGAACAGATCTTAGCTTTGGGAAAAACTATAGAACATACCAAATGGCCTCATTGTGGGTGATGGAGGGGTCAGAACCTGTGACTCTGAATTCAAACTGACCTGGCCAGCGTATGGGTCCCCTCTCAGCTCATGTAAGCCAGGGGGCTACTATCTGGTGTTTTCAAAGAGTATAAGATACACCGTGAAAGGCAGACATATGCATTTCCAGACAAAGAATCGGCATTGTGTGACTGATGTGTGAAAATGTAATTTCGTGGCATGCAAGGCCCACAGGCCTTGAAGCAGCCTTGTGTTTGGGACTTTTGTGGAGCTGCTGTGCTGATCTTTGCAGTCATTCCTGGTTGGTCTGTGAAAAGAGAACAACTTAGGGCTCTGCTTAGTGTGAGCTGAATGGGGAGCAGCTGATTACTTGCCTGATGGGAGGCAGTTGGAAGTTTGGAAGCTGGATTAAGTGGAAGATTTCTTCATTTGTCTTCCAGCTCAGAGGAGACAAGTTCAGACCAAGTTTTGCAAAGAACCTCATGATCTAAATATAGTAACCCCCACACATATCTCAGCAAAGCCTGTGCTTCAGCTCTAAGCATATACCTTTGCTTTGGATAGATGCCTGAAGCTGTAGTGTACACCTTGATTTTGTCCAGTTTCCCTAGAAAGGAGGACTTTTATAAATTAGCCTAATTCCCTAGACATGCTTTCAGATCCTTATATGAGCAGAAATCACTGCTTCCAGTTACGGGGTGTTAATTATGTGTGAGGACCTGC